>PIJE02001856.1:0-12500 GCA_002895965.2 Coryphaenoides rupestris | reverse complement strand
CTTGTGTCGTATCCTAACCGTCATCGAAAATGAACTAAAACTTGGCTGAGGCGTAAGCAGCCTGTTATTCATTTGTTTCATGACGTCACACACACACACACACACAAAACTCAAAGTATCTTGTTGGACGGACATACAAAACCTCGTGAAAAACACATGAAGTGTGTGGAAGGTTTCCTCCTCGGGTCGCTCCGATGAATCGACACATAAATACATTCACTGCTGCTTCGTCGTTCTCTCAAAGCCAAAAACGGAGCGTTCGGCATCGGAGTCTCCAGGACAACACTGAGCCTGGGAGGGGTCAGACCTTCGCCGTGGACAGGCGTGGGACAAGCGGGCCAAGCTGGTCCTAAAACAGCGGAGACGGCGCCGCCTGGAGGGGAACACGGGGCATCGCATTCGCTCGTTGTGATCCGCCGATGTAACAGTAATATAATCCATTGCAAGGTGTGTCGTTTGTCCTCCCGCTTGTGGACGCAGACTCTTTAATCCCAATGTTTCTTCCTCGCCCTCCTCCTCCTCCTCCTCCTCCTCCTCCTCCTCCTCCTCCTCCTCCTCCTCCTCCTCCTCCTCCTCCTCCTCACACGCAGCCAGGGGAGGAAGCAGACGTTTGGTTCTCGGGGTGTTTCTGAGGCAGGCGTGTTTTCTGTTTAGCTGAAGGAACGTTCCCAGGCGCCGGGCGGACACAATAAGGCGCCACGTGGACGACGACGGGTCACCGACGCGCGAGTGCGGCGGTACGATTCCTGTCTTCTGGACTCTGACTGAACCAATTTCCTCCAAAAACGTCGACAGTGAACCCCCGTGAGTGGGGGAGGACGGGGGGAGAGGGTGCTCTGGCTCCGGGTGGTGGGGGGCCAGACGCCGTCTTACCTGCAGCAGGTAACTCAGACAAAACCCCACATGATGTTGACCTGTGGACCTCGATGCAAATCTTCCGCTAGCTCCCGAGGTTTGGGAGGAACCCACACTAGGACCCAGGGGGGGTCAGCGGAGGGACGCGTCGCGGTCAAACCTCGGTGAAGAGCAGACGTCCATCTGTCCGGTTCCCTTTAGTGTTCAGAACTTCCGGATGGACACGAGTCTCGGCTTGGAAAAGACTCTCCTGGGGGGAGTCAGTCCATGTGTGAGACTCGCCCGGGGGCCTACTGTAGACTCCCAGGTCCGAACGAAGCGTAAAAAGTCTCGATAAAAAAAAAAGGTTCCTTTTGAATATATATACATATATATATATATATTTGCATTTTAGTCATTTAGGACTTTTTGTTACGTATTTACACAGAAGGTTAAAATCAACCGCACATTTTAAAACAAAGGAAGTCTGCTAACAGACGGGGGGAGGAGGGCGATACAAATAAAAAGAAGATATATAAAATTGAAGAGCGTGTTTTTTAAAACTATCGTTGGGCCCCAAAACGGTCCAGAATACGTCCTCCCAAGAGAGAGGAAGGGTTGGAGACTTTAGAGCCTCTAGAGCCTCTCCAGACCCTCCAGCCCCTCCAGACCCTCCAGCCCCTCCAGACCCTCCAGACCCTCCAGCCTCTAGAGGTCCACGGTGATGACCGGGTCGCTGTACAGCAGGAAGCTTCCGTCTCCCGCCAGCAGGGCGGTGGTGGTCTGGGGGCCGCCGTGCTCCAGCTGCCCCGCGGACTTCTGGGTAATCTGTCCGTACATCTGCCACCACGCCCGGGCCGCCCTGCTGCACCGTGCAGTGGGACAGCAGCGGCGTGTTGGCGTCGTGGGTGGAGCCCGTGGTGGAGGGACCGCCGCTGACGTGGCCCGTGCTGGTGGAGCCGCTGGCGCTGCTGGGGGAGCGGCTCTTGGGCGGGGGCAGGTGGTGGTGCTGCACCACCCGGGTGGGCGGGGGCGGGGCCGCCGCCGCAAAGTGGTGCGCCGGGAAGGCGGCGTAGCCCGGGGGGATGGGGTACCCGTTGACCGGGATGAAGCGTTGGTGGTGGTGGGCGGGCGCCACGGCGACCTGCGCCCAGCCGGCCGGGATCTGGGCCACCTGCGGGGACATGGGCTGTCCCGGGTACAGGGTGTAGGTGCCGGGACCCGGGGCGTAGCGCGCCGCCGCCACGGCCGGGTTGCTCAGGTTGCTGACGGGGCTGGCGCTGAGCGAGGTGGTCTGGGTGGTGGCGTTGCCCCCGCCCCCCGACGGTGTGCTGGAGCTGGCCGGCGAGGACACGCCCTCCCAGGCGCGCAGGCGGCCGTGGAGGTCCTTGAAGCGCGGCCGGCGGGCCGGGCCCTCCTGCCAGCACTCCGTCATCAGACCGTAGAACCTGCCGGGACCACACACATCAGCTAGCGGCCTCCAGCTACATGCTACACTACTGTACATCACATCATGACTCTACAGCCAAGCTAACATCACACTGTGGGAGGGTGTGTGTGTGTGTGTGTGTGTGTGTGTGTTTGGTGGCTTAATTGACCTCACCTGGTCCAGGTAGAGTCTGGGGTGGGTGGGGCTGCACGCCTGTAGTGCACTGGCTAATCAGTGCACTACAGGTTAATTCAGCCATTTGTCTGCATTTTACCAAACTTTGCAATAAAGCAGACTTCAACACCACTACCTGCTCGTGTCCTTGGAGGAGCCCCAAAGAAGCCACATTAGGTGGCATTGTGGCAGGAACTCTGCTACAACCATATATCATACATCATATCATCCATCACATCATGACTCTAGAGCCTGACATCATCCATCATATCGTAGGTCAGCGTACCTCGGGGGACAGTCCTCTGGGCAGGGCAGCAGCTGCCTCTTCCTCACCATCTCCATCACCTCCTGGTTGGAGAAGCCGTAGTAGGGCTGCAGGCCGTAGCTGAACACCTCCCACAGCACCACGCCGAACGACCAGACGTCCGAGTCCGCGGTGAACTTGCCGTAGACGATGGCCTCGGGGGGCATCCACCGGATGGGCAGCAGCGTCTTGGGCTGGACCCGGTAGTAGTCCGAGGAGTACACCTCCCGGGACAGACCCAGGTCCGAGATCTTGACGTGGAGCTGCTCTCCCACCAGGACGTTCCGGGCGGCCAGGTCCTTGTGGGTGTAGAAGTGGCTGGCCAGGTACTCCATGCCCGCCGCCACCTGGTGGAGCAGAGCCCAGGGTGGAGGAAGGTGGAGCATTTACATGTACTGTTGACTGACGGGGAGCCAGACTGTTGCATTGTGGGCCTTTTAACGCAACGATCTGTTCCAGTTTGATTACCCAATCGGATAATCGACAAACATACTCAACAAAAGATTTGACAGTTTGACCAATAAATGCAACATTTCATCAAAGTGTTGACAAGTATTCCACGGCTGGAAGTTAACAGTGACGACTGCCCCGCCCACAAATGTCTCAATGACTCCGCCCATGACTCCAGTCGAAGAGGAGTCCTTCCTTCTCCACCGGGGGGCGTGTCCAGGTGTGTTTACCTGCAGGGCCAGGTGCAGGAAGTGTGGAGGTGTGTGTGTGTGTGTGTGTGTGTGTGTGTGTGTGTGTGTCCAGGTGTGTCTACCTGCAGGGCCATGTGCAGGAAGTCCCCGTGGTCCAGGCTGGACTTGACGGTTCCGTCCTCGTCGCTGCTGCAGCCGACGTCCGAGTGCGGCGAGCGCATGATGAGGAACTCGTGCAGGTCGCCCTGCGGCAGGAACTCAAAGAGCAGACAGACGGGCTGCTCCTGCGTGACCACGCCCAGCAGACACACCACGTTGGGGTGGTGCAGCTCGGCCAGCGTGGTCGCCTCCTGGTGGCGGAGGACGAGAAGACGGGATGG
Source organism: Coryphaenoides rupestris (assembly GCA_002895965.2). Classification (NCBI taxonomy): domain Eukaryota; kingdom Metazoa; phylum Chordata; class Actinopteri; order Gadiformes; family Macrouridae; genus Coryphaenoides; species Coryphaenoides rupestris. The sequence goes on along the minus strand of PIJE02001856.1, from coordinate 8,738 downwards.
GGACGTCAGAGTCAAACTAACCAACCAACCAATGATGGGACTGATGGGTGGTGCTGCTAGGGTGGTGCTGATGGGTGGTGCTGATGGGTAGTGCTGATGGGTGGAGCTGATGGGCGCTGCTGATGGGCGGTGCTGATGGGTGGTGCTGCTAGGGTGGTGCTGTTGGGTGGTGGTGCTAGGGTGGTGCTGCGTGAGGAAACTACCTGCTGGAAGTCGCTCCACAGCTGTGTGTTGGAGAAGTCCTTGAGGGTCTTGATGGCGACCAGCTGGGCCTGCTCCATGCCCGGCAGGTACAGGTGACCCTTGTAGATCTTCCCCAGGGAGCCTTCGCCCAACTCCTCCATGAAGCGCACAGCAGACAGGGGCAGCTCCTTAGCCTTACTCTGCAGGGAGGGAGGGAGAGAGGGAGAGAGAGAGAGGGAGGGAGAGAGAGAGAGGGAGGGGGAGAAGAGAGAGAGAGAGAGAGAGAGAGGGAGGGAGAGAGAGAGAGAGAGGGAGGGAGGGAGGGAGAGAGGGAGGGAGGGAGGGAGGAAGAGGGTGGGAGGGAGAGGGAGAGAGAGAAGAAAGAGAGAGGGAGGGAGGGAGGGGAGGGGGAGAGAGAGAGAAGGGGGGAGGCGCGAGGGAGATGAGGGAGGGGAGGGAGGAGAGCGGAGTGGCAAGGGGAGGAAGAGGGAGAGAGGAGGGAGGGAGGAAGAGGGGTTGGTGGGAGGTAGAGCGGGAGACGAGGGAGGAGGAGGAAGGAGGGGAGGCGAGAGACAGAGGGAGGAGAGAGGAGGGAGAGAGAGAGCGAGATGGTGGTTAGAGGAGAGAATGAGGGAGGATAAGTTAAATAAGTATGTGTGTGTGTGTGTGTGTGTTGTGCGCATGTGTGTGCGCACACACAAGTAAAACAACAACATGAAGGCCAACTTAAGACGTTTTCCTTGGCAGGACAAAACTCGTACACTTTGGTATATAAATTAGGAGGCAAGTGATCGTTAGCAGCACAGGTGTCGACGCCACGACGCCGGGCAGGTGATTCATCTCCTGGCGCGACTGCAGCAGCGCACCAGGCGGTAATCAAGACAGCAAGCAGACGGTAAGGGTGGAGATATACGTAGCAGAGCGGCGGGGTCCGACGGCGGGGAGGACAGGCCGTTCGTTCAAACCGGTTTGAACGCCGAACCCGGTCGGAGCGATCCACGCGAGACGGACGACTGCTGCTAATGCATCGCGACGTCCAGAGCCTCGCAGACGCGGAGCTTTTATTCAACTCATGAATCAGCCTGCAGTGTGGGAGGAGGGAGGTAGGAGGAGGGCGAGGATAAGGCGCGATGAAGACGAAGGCCAGAGCCACCGCCCGCTAGATCACCAGTCCGACCGCGCAGCCGGAAACACAGCGTGCTTGGACAACAACGCCGACGGAAGGTAAAAACTCCGGGATGACTACGCCATTCGGGGGACGGCTGTCCGGACCGTTTCTGGAAACTTTCTTTGACTCGTGTGTGTGGAGGTCATAACTCAGAGCTAATTCTCCACGTTGGGATTCAACTTGAGGACGTCCACACATCAGAGACAGATTGGCGGCGAACTGTCAGGACCAGCTGAGATACGATAGAAATACAATAATACAAAAATACAATAATACATGTAGAGGAGAGGAGAGGAAGGAGAGGAGAGGAGAGGAGAGGGAGAGGAGAGGAGAGAGAGAGGAGAGAAGAGGAGAAGCGGAGAGGAGAGGAGAGAGAGAGAGAGAGAAGAGGAGAGAGGAGGAGGAGAGAGAGAGAGAGAGAAGGGAGGGAGGGAGAGGGAGAGAGAGAGAGAGAGGAGGAGAGAGAGCAGAAAGAGAGAGAGAGAGAGAGAGAGAGAGAGAGAGAGAGAGAGAGAGGAGAGGGAGAGAGGAGAGAGAGAGAGAGGAGAGAGAGAGAGAGGAGAGAGAGAGAAAGGAGAGAGGAGAGGAGAGAGAGAGGGAGGGGAGAGAGAGACAGAGAGAGAGAGAGAGAGGAGGAGAGGAAGGAGAGGAGGGAAGAGAGGAGGAGGAGGGAGAAGAGAGCTGAAAGTTTGAAGATTCAAAAAGCTGACACTGCGTTAAAAGAAAAGAATCACTGATTCCAAAGTCGGGGAGGAGGAGGAGGAGGAGGGGAAGGAGGAGGAGGTGGAGGAGGAGGAGGAGGAGGAGGAAGGAGGGAAACCCCGGCGGTCGACTGAGGGCCACATTCTGATCCACCAAAGAGGAGGAGGAGGAGGTGGAGGAGGAGGAGGTGGAGGAGCCGTCGCTGTGTGTCACTTACACCCCCGGTCTCTCAGACACAGGTGGAGCAGAGAGTGTGTGTGTTGTTGTGTGTGTGTGTGTGTGTGTGTGTGTGTGTGTGTGTGTGTGTGGGGGGGCGGTGTACAGGTGTGTGTCAGGTTGAGACAACAACACCTCCAAACAACCCCCCCCACCCCTCCTCCCACCTCCACCCTCAATGAAGAATGGAATTCCTGAGAGAGCAATACAGCTTATGCTAGTGTGTGTGTGTGTGTGTGTGTGTGTGTGTGTGTGTGTGTGTGTGTGCGTGTGTGTTGTGTGTGTGTGCTGGTGTGTGTACATGGGTGTGTATGTGTTTGTGTGTGTGTGTGTGTTTGTATGTGTGTTTGTGCGGCTAGGAAGGGGGAATGCAGGGTATCTGATGTTCAGAGAGAGAGAGAGAGACAGATGGTTCTGGTTATGAAGTGGATTTGCATCCCCCCCCCCCCCCACACACCACACACACACACTACACACACACACACACCGTGTGTGTGTGTGTGTGTGTGTTTACGTGCATCAACATGCAGGCTGAGCTGGTGTGTGTGTGTGTGTGTGTGTGTGTGCGTGTGTGTGTGTTCTGTTCGGGCAGGGGAGGGGAAGGGGGGGGGATACAATAACATGTCATGAAGAGGTGACCCCTGGGTGACCTCCGGAGTCGTCCTGGCAGCACGGCAGGAGGAGGGTGGAGCTTAATGTCCCGGTTAACAGAATCCACCCCCTGGACTAGCTAACCAGCCACCGCTAACCGTGTGTGTGTGTGTGTGTGTGTGTGTGTGTGTGTGTGTGTGTGTGTGTGTGTGTGTGTGTGCTCCTCACCTTGGGCTTGTAGGAGGAGCTTAACATGGACATCTCCACGTTCTGCCCGCGGACGGGTTTGGGCTGGCGTGGCGCCGGGGGCCGCGGGGTCTTCTGGGTGTTCCTGCACACGCAGATGAAGAAGAACAGCAGGGCGATGGCGAGGGGCGCGGCCACGCTGGGGACCAGGATGTAGAGCAGCTCCGTGGCCCCGCCCCCCCCGCGCTGCTCCTGATGGGGGTCTGGGGAGGGGGGGGGAACAAACCTTTATTTACACCCAGAAAGTTAACAACTGATTTCTGTCAGCACGCTCAAGAGACCAGTAGAGGCCAGTAGAGACCAGTAAAGGTCACTAGAGGGACAGTAGACGCCAGTTAGGAGGTCAAGTAGAGACAGTAGAGGCCCAGTAGACGGCCAGTAGAAGACCAGTAGAGATCAGATAGCAGGAGCAGTAGAGGCCAGTAGCAGACCACGTAGAGGGCCCCCCCCCCCCCCCAGTGGGGGGGGGGGAGACCAGTGGATGACAGTAGCAGCGACAGTAGAGACCAGTGGAGGACAGTATGAGGCCAGTAGAAGACCAGCAGAGACCAGTAGAGGCCAGTAGAGACCAAGCAGAGCCAGCCAGAGACCACCGCGCCTCACCACAGACGAGGCATGTTCACAGCAGGTCCAATGGGGCACGGCCTCGTCCAGCCGTGAAGCTACCAGCGGCGGCGTCCGTGCTTGTTGCCGGGGTTACGGCAGTAGGAGTGTCCTCCGTTGAGCTCGGGGTAGCGCAGCGCCAGGTAGCTGTGGCTGTGGGGGTACTGGGAGTTCCAGGGCTGGCACTGGCGGCCCGAGCGCGTCACGCTCACCGTGCCGCGGTAGTCGCCGCCGGAGCCGTTGAAACACTTGTGGTCTAGGGGACACACACAAGATGGCCGCCGGTAAACAACAACAACAGCAACAACCGGTTTACATTCTGGGGAGCTCTGTAATGTATAATCCTATACATGTGTTATTATATATACTGTATATTCCAGGCGATTCTTTGCATATATTCATGGCTGAGAGTGACAGGTCGTTATATTAGTATGTTATTAATAGTTTAGTTTAATTTAAGATAAGATAGAACTTTATTGATCCAGAAGGAAATTCGTATTAGTATATTTCTTGGTATATTACTGCTACTATGACTATGAACTATTTAGGCGCGCGGCTCCCGGAGTCTCGTACTCTTGTTGATGGGCTCGGCCATCGGGATGCCGATCCGCAGGCAGTTGGCCGCCTCCGGGCTCTCGAACGCCGCCAGGTCCTCGCAGTTGGGCAGCTTGAGCCTCTTGAGGATGATGGGGTTGGAGCGCGCGATGATGTACTCCGTCTTGCACAGGTCGTTCTCCAGGATCTCACACTCGTCCCGGCAGAGGTCGCGCGGCCTCTCGGCGCCGGAGCTGCGGTCGCACGTCGGGAACGCGAAGTGGCAGAGAGACGGGATGGCGAACTGGGAGCAGCGGTCCGACAGGTGGTTGGACGTCCCGATCATGGTGAACGCCGCTGGGGGGGGGAGAGAGAGAGGGAGAGACAGAGAGACAGACCTACACACGTGCACACACAGGGCATGTGGCCATGTGTGTGCCATACCGGTGGCGGCTGGGGGGGCGGGGTGGTTCGCTGTGACCTTCTGACCTCTAATGACCCCTGCCTGACCTTTCCTCTAGCGACAGGGCAACTCACGCTTACTTCCACGTCTTCAGTGCTAAATAAATCCTGACTGTGCTGAAAAGGAAGGCTCACGAGTTCCTCATCATACTCAACACACTGGACACACACTGGACACACACGACGGACACACACTGGACGGACACACTGGACACACACTGGACACACACTGGACACACACGATGGACACACACTGGACACACACTGGACACACACTGGACACACACTGGACACACGCTCACCTGTGATCTGCGTCTCGATCTCTCCCTGCATCTGCAGCGAGTCCACGAAGATGCTTCTGTTGCCGATGAAGCGAGCGCAGGCGATGCCTCGGTACGGCTGGCAGAAGCCCTCCTCGTCGAAGTCCTCCCTGGACACCACGCCAAGGACACATCGCGTCATCAACCCGTAGCCATACTTTATTAATAAGAAACAAATATCAAATAACAAAACATTTTACGCTTTTTCTTTTTCCGTTTCCATCGTCAGCCCAAAGCGAGTGTTTAGCAACGTTCCACACTCGTAACGTTTGGCATTTCGTAGACCAAGTGATTTATCGAAGAATAATCCAGAATGAAAATAATCTCTAGTTGCAGGGCTGGCGTTCTGGAGCACATTTGTTGTTCGTAATTCATTTCCTTGCGCCGATTGCGTTTCCTCAAGTATTCCGAGGAGGAAGACATGAGGAGGAAAGTTGTACTAAGTTACAGAGTTGGCTGCGGTTGTAAAGAGCAGTGATACGTACACGGTGCACAGTCTTTCATACGTCGTGTGTTTCTGCTTTGCTGAGAGCGCAGAAACACGCGGAGGCTGCCCAGCAGGGGTCAGCATCGAGCAGCACGGGCGGCGCGCGGGTCAAGACTCTGCTGGCTGCTGTGTGGAGTCTCTGCTCTCTGATACACACCGCTGGTCTCTGATACACACTCTGATACACACCGCTGGTCTCTGATACACACCGCTGGTCTCTGATACACACTCTGATACACACCGCTGGTCTCTGATACACACCGCTGGTCTCTGATACACACTCTGATACACACTCTGATACACACCGCTGGTCTCTGATACACACTCTGATACACACTCTGATACACACCGCTGGTCTCTGATACACACTCTGATACACACTCTGATACACACCGCTGGTCTCTGATACACACTCTGATACACACTCTGATACACACCGCTGGTCTCTGATACACACTCTGATACACACCGCTGGTCTCTGATACACACCGCTGGTCTCTGATACACACTCTGATACACACCGCTGGTCTCTGATACACACTCTGATACACACTCTGATACACACCGCTGGTCTCTGATACACACTCTGATACACACCGCTGGTCTCTGATACACACTCTGATACACACCGCTGGTCTCTGATACACACTCTGATACACACCGCTGGTCTCTGATACACACTCTGATACACACCGCTGGTCTCTGATACACACTCTGATACACACCGCTGGTCTCTGATACACACTCTGATACACACTCTGATACACACCGCTGGTCTCTGATACACACTCTGATACACACCGCTGGTCTCTGATACACACCGCTGGTCTCTGATACACACTCTGATACACACCGCTGGTCTCTGATACACACCGCTGGTCTGTGATACACACCGCTGGCAGACAATGGCTGCATACATGCACACACACACACACACACACACACACTTCCAGAGACGCAGCGAACGCTCCTGCGCGCCACAATCCTTCACACAGATGTAAAAACCACATTTGGAGTAAATGTTTGGCCGCGTATTCCCGCTTTATTCCTGTTTATGGCGAAGGGGATGCCATCACGAGCTGTAATGTGAAACACATGCGGACGGAGAGAGAGAGAGAGAGAGAGAGAGAGAGAGAGAGAGAGAGAGAGAGAGAGAGCTGTGTGATTGACACATGATGGCGTGCTGTTTATAGTTGTTCACATCATTACAACGTTCTCTCCCTTATCTTTGCCTCTCGTCCAAACGTTCAAACCACATCACATGACCACTTTCTTCTGGCCCAGTGTCTTCTTCTGTCTTGGTCTTCTCTCCTCACACACACACACACACACACACACACACACACACACACAACACACACTCCAACATGCTAACCACATACTAGTGCCTCGCTGGTCTGTGTTCTGCGTTCTGAGAGATCCGTGTGCCGGGCGCATTAAGCCGTCCCATATGGAGGACTTTAGAACCGGGCACCACCACCACGCTATAGGGGGTGTGTATGACGCCATAAAACACACACACACACACGCACACACACACACACGCAGAGACAGACACACACACACAGACACAGACACACACACACACGCAAGAGCGACACAACACAACACCACACAACACAACACAACACAACACAACACAACACAACACAACACAACACAACACAACACAACACAACACAACACAACACACAACACAACACAACACAACACAACACAAACACAACACCACACAACACAAAACCACACACCACAACACAACACAAACAAGAAGCACGCAACACAGAAGGACGCATTTTTGGCTGAAGAAATCTAGTAATCGCTCATACGAGAGCAGTCGTGATGTGGAGGAGACTCTCTCTCCTCTCTCTCCATCTCTCTCTTCCTCCTCTCTCTCTCTCTCTCCTCTCTCTCTCTCCTCCACTCTCCCTGTCTCTCTCTCTCCTCTCTCTCTCTCTCTCTCTCTCTCTCTCTCTCTCTCTCTCCTCTCTCTCTCTCTCTCTCTCTCTCCTCTCTCTCTCCTCCTCTCTCTCTCCTCTCCCCTCTCTCCTCCCACCTTCTTTCTCTCTCCTCCTTCTCCACCACCACCACCTCCTCACCACCACTCCTCCTCCACCACCACCACCACCTCTACCTCCATCACAACCACCACACTCCACTGGAGGTCACAAGCCGCATGTGCATCTGGACACACACTCGCACACACACAGACACACACACACACATATACGACACACACACACACACACACACACAACACACACACACACACACACACACACACACACACACACACACACACACACACACACACACACACACACACACACACACACAGACACACCACACACACACACACCCACACCAGGCAGTGTGTGAGTGCAGGGTCATGCAGGTCACTCTCTCTGTGGGGTGTTAAGTATCTGAGGTGGGAGGAGGTTGGAGGAGGGGAGAAGGTGGGAGGAGTCTGTAGTGTCTGAATGGTCTCTCCAGACAGTAAAACACACACATTCCAGAGGGCAGCTTAACCAGAGGACTGAGGTCATGTTTGGTGCTAATGTGACATGTTCTGGTGCAACACGGAGATTAGCGACAATAAGCTCAATGTGTAGCGTGTAGCGTGTAGCATGTAACGTGTAGCGTGCAGCTTCCCTCCCTGCTGCTGTCACACACACACACACACACACACACACACACACACACACACACACACACACACACACACACACACACACACACAACACACACACAACACACAACACACACACAACACACACACACACACACACACACACAATCCACACCTCCCTCCTCACTCCTCTCCAAGGAGTTTGGAGTTTCTGGTCGAGTTGTGATCCGCGTTCAGAACTCGTCAGCCGTGATTAGGATCTGAAGTGTTGTAGATCTGCACCTTGGAGGAACCAAACACAGAAGAGTCCTTCTGTATGTACGTGTGTGTGTGTGTGTGTGTGTGTGTGTGTGTGTGTGTGTGTGTGTGTGTCTCTACCGTTACACACCAACACAGAGGAGTTAATTACACGGAGAGTTCTTTCGCCGCCAGGACTGTGATGTGTAATCCTGACCTGAACACTAAACCTTCCCCACGCAACACAAACACCACGACTCCGTGATCCACCGCAGACAAACAATCAGGACTCAGTGAGAGAGAGAGAGAGAGAGAGAGAGAGAGAGAGAGAGAGAAGCGAGAGAGGGGGGAGAGAGAGGT
>PIJE02001855.1:85000-87500 GCA_002895965.2 Coryphaenoides rupestris | reverse complement strand
TTTTTTTAATTGGTCGTTTGGAAAGCATTAACAGGCATTAATAACCTGTTAGTGTTTCGCTGGGTTGTTTTCTTTCCCTCGGTTGAGCCGCCTTAACGTTTTAACGGTGACCAAATGTCCTCCCAGTACCACATTTGCAAACTGACCACGTCCAGCAAACCACTGGACTTCTCGGACGAACCGGAGATCGACGAGGTGGAGGCTGCCCTGTCCAACCTGGAGGTGACGCTGGAAGGAGGGACTATGGACCGAATCCTGGTAAGTCAGTTGGCAGACGCTTGGCTGATAAGTCCCTTATCCAAGTGACTTAAGTCCACTATTCAGTCAGTTGGCTTAAGTCACTTGTGCAAGTGACTAAATAATTATTTCGAAAGTGACTTAAGTCCACTATTTAGTCAGTTAGCAGACACTTGGCTGAATTCAGTCGGCTTAAGTCACTTATCCAAAGCTACTTAAGCCTCAACCAGTCGGCCTTGCTCAGTCCATAGAGTAGACTGTGGACATTGGACTCACTGGGAATTTCTAACATTGTCATGACCGTGTCAAAAGAGTCAGACAATTACATAAAACATGTATATCTCTCTGTATATTATTCATCAATGCAGTATTCCTCGTTTATACTTCTACAGTATATTCCCCTGTCTTCAGAGCATAGTCATGATCAAATAAAACAAGACAAAATATATTATGCAAAATATTGTTTGGAGCTGTTTGGAGCAAAACAGTCCCCCGCTGCGACCCACTGCTGGGGTCCTCCTAGCCATAGGTTGAAAACCACTGCACTATACACATACACACACACACACACACACACACACACACACACACAGCACACACACAAAACAAGCAGTTGTTCGGTTCGGGGTCGTGTTGCGTCGCTGGGCTATTACACCTGTTTTTTTTTCGGGCGGCGGGGGGGCGATTAGTAGGCCATGCGTTGCGTGCGTCGACGTGCAGCGATGGCGCGGGACGCCGCAGCGGCGCGCGCGTAATTCACGGTTGCTGTTGTTAACGTTGTTATTCTCTGCGCCCTCCAGGAAGACATTACTGACATTCCCGAGCTGGCCGACTCCCTCCGGCTGTTCAGGTAAACCCCCCCCCTCACCACCACCCCCTCCTCTGGGGCCAAACCATTAAATGCTATCTCGATGGCTTATATCATGTGCTTTAAATGGAGAAAAAAAAGGATATTACTACGAGAATAAATGTTTGTGTTAGCATGCCGGCGGAGGAATTTAACACCCACCTGTGCTCTCTCTCGCAATCAAGATATTAAGATATAACTGTTATTGCTTCTTTAAACGAAGATAACCCGTGAACTCTTTCCACAGCCGACAGAACTCTCGACTGCTCTTTCGAAACCAAAAAGAACTTTCTACATTCCCCGCTTTCTTTTCTTCCTTTTACTCCCAAGTTGTGTTATTTTCCATTCTATTCGTACTATTATTTCGATTGGGTCGTCACACCGTGTGCACTTGTGTTTTTTTTTTTCAGGCCCAAGAAGCTGACACTTCGGCCGTACAAGGAGTACTGGTTCGTGTTCAAGGACACCACCATCTCCTACTACAAGAACAAGGAGGCGTCGCTCGGGGAGCCCATCGAGCAGCTCCACCTCAGAGGTCGGTGTGACCCCTGTCTTCCTCCTCCTCCTCCTCCTCCTCCTCCTCCTCCTCCTCCGCCTCCGCCTCTTCCTCCTCTCGGCACCCACAGACGTGTCAAGTCGTTGTGGATTACAGAGAACCATTGTGTGAGCGGGATGGGGAGAGTTTCCTCGTCGCCGTGAAGTCGGGCTGCTTTTTTGTTGAATAGCCGAGCCACTTTTTTTGTAATTAACTTTTAAACACCCCTCCAAATAAGGGTCACTAAGCAGCAGTGTTTTTTTAATTACTCCTATTTCTGTTGGGGCAGTTTAGATAATGTTGTGTGCGCAGCAGTTTCTCTCACCGAAAAACTAAACAATGGGAACTTATGAAATAGCTTGCGGCGTTTTATGCTCGTTAAGTTTGTATTGTATGTGGACCAAGCAATTAGGCAAACCTCAGTACCTAGGATACTGAACACAGCATGTCTCTCTCTCTGTCTCTCTCTCTGTCTCTCTCTCTGTCTCTCTGTCTCTCTCTCTCTCTGTCTCTGTCTCTCTCTGTCTCTCTCTGTCTCTCTGTCTCTCTCTCTCTCTCTCTGTCTCTCTCTCTGTCTCTCTCTCTCTCTCTCTCTCTCTGTCTCTCTCTCTGTCTCTGTCTCTGTCCTCTTCTGTCTCTTGTCTCTCTCTGTCTCTCTCTCTGTCTCTCTCTCTCTCTCTGTCTCTCTGTCTCTCCTTCTCTGTCTCTCTCTCTCTGTCTCTCTCTCTCTGCTCTCTCTGTCTCTCTCTCTCTCTCTGTCTCTCTCTCTCTCTCTCTCTCTCTCTCTCTCTCTCTCTCTCTCTCTCTCTCTCTCTCTGTCTCTCTCTCTGTCTCTCTCTCTCTCTGTCTCTCTGTCTCTCTCTCTCTCTCTCTCTCTGTCT
>PIJE02001855.1:60000-80000 GCA_002895965.2 Coryphaenoides rupestris | reverse complement strand
GCGACAATAGCTTCCCTTTATTATTATTATTATTATTATTATTATTATTATTATTAATTTTATTGTAACAATGGCTGAGGGTGTAGAAGAGGATGAGTGTGCGCATATCATCGCAGAGGGAGACTATGTTGTGTTAAAACGAGGCGACGTTTACAAAGCTGTCCAAGTTCTGAAAAAAAAGTGAGTGACGGTCTGGCTCTGTCCTGTCATAGTACTGTCACTTATAATATTTATTATTATTATTATTACTACCCAACATCATGTGAAATACTCTCAATATCATGTGCTTTATTATTATTATTATTATTATGTTACCTCTGAATATTACATCTCTCAATATCATGTGCTTTATTATTATTATTATTATTATTATTAATATCATGTTGCCTCTGAATATTACCTCATGTGCAATACTCTCAATATCATGTGCTATATTATTATTATTATTAATATCATGTTGCCTCTGAATATTACCTCATCATGTGCAATACAAATTTTTATTATTTTATTATTATTCCTCTGTTGTTTTATTCTATTGCTATGCCACCTGGCACAAGAATTTCCTTCGGGATCAATAAAGTTCTATCTTATCTGATCTTATCTGACTGACTCACGTTTTGATTTCATTGCATCTTATTGTTTGGTTTTTCCAGGAAGGTGCCGTTTGAGAAGCAGTACATATTCTTGGACGGAGCCATCGGGCAGCACTACAGCACGGCGTTCGAGGTGGCGCACGGCGGGCACCTCGAACCTCAAAAGACCGTCACCCCAGAGACCACAGCAGCTGCACAGAGCCCAGAAGGTAAAGGGTCAGGCCTGGTGGGACTGGTCGGACTGGAGGTATAAGAGCGGTTGTCTGGCAACACGAAGGTTGCTGGTTTCGATCCCCGGGCTCCTCCGCCTCCTAGCTGAGTGTCGCAGGTGTCCCTGAGCAAGACACCACCTAACCCTAACTGCTCCTGACGTGTTGGTTGTTACCTTGCATGGTCGGCACCGCCGTCGGTGTATGAATAGGTGAATGTGAGGCAACACTGTAAAGCGATTTGGATAAAAGCGCAATATAAATGCAATCCGTATGAGGATATGATGATTCGTCAATATGGGTGAATAATAGCCGCAAGCCACTGTCAATAAAGTCTTGTGAACAGACTTGAACGCTTCACAGACGTTATTGACTCATACACGAATGACGTGTCGATTTCCGTGAAACCCAAAGGCAAGCCATGCGATTTTATGGCCATTCAATACAAGCAGATGACTTATATTTTCATGAACAGGGCAGGGCAGGGCAGTACAGTACAGTGATGGTTGAGTGGGTGTGGGATGCCCTTGTCGCTGTTCCTGTATTCCAATGCATACAACTGTATTCCTACAGATGTGTCAACTCTACTAATACAAAGGTAGAACTATTGTAGTGTTTTGGAATTCCATTTAAACATCTTGAAAATGAATGTTATTGGAACACACACAACACACACACACACACACACACACACACCTATTAAACACTCTCTCTACACTACACAGCCAAGCAAGTAATTCCCCGTACACCCATTCAGCCTATAAACCGCCATCTGTTTTTTTTGATTGAATCGCTTTTCTCACCAAGCTTTGACGTTGTGCTCACTGCTGTTCAATACTTACTTAATAAGTTTGCAAACTGTACCGCCAGACGCAGACACTGCGGAGGCAGGCGCGGACAACAGGAACATCGTGGATGACGGCACGTCTCAGAAACTCACCAGGGACGACATTGAGACGCTCAAGGAGAAAGGGCTGAAGGGACAGGTACGCGTTTGTGACTTGAACTTTGTTGAAATGGAGGCGTGGCGGCAGTGACACTTCTTTAAAGGGGGACACATTATGCCGCCAGGTGTGAGTGTGATTAGCCATTGCCATGTGACTACCATCTAGTGACACATGTGGGGAATGTCCACCTAGATGTACACTATATGGCCAAAAGTCAGTGGACACCTGACCATCACACCTATATGAGCTTGTTGGACGTCCCATTCTAAAACCATGGCCATTAATATGGAGTTGGACCCCTCCTTTGCGGTTATGACAGCTGCCACTCTTCTGGGAAGGCTTTCCACAAGATTTTGGAGTGTGTCCCTGGGACTTTCTGCCCATTCAGCCAAAAGAGCATTTGTGAGGTCAGGCACTGATGTTGGACGAGAAGGCCTGCCTCGCAAACAGCGTTCTAATTCCTCCCAAAGGTGTTCAATGGGGTTGAGGTCAGGGCTCTGTGCAGGCCGATCGAGTTCCTCCACACCAAACTCGTCTAACCGTGTCTTTATGGACCTTGCTTTGTGCACAGGGGCACAGTCATGCTGGAACAGCAAAGGGCCTTCCCCAAACCGTTGCCACAAAGTTGGAAGCGCCCAATTGGCTAAGATGTCTTCATATCCCATATAGTGTATGATTACTAGATCAGTCTACCAGCCTACCAAGTGGACTGTACCGAAAGGGTAAACTGATCTAGTCAGCAGCATCCATCTCGGTGGACATTCCCACTTGTGATGTCACCAGACGGTAGTCACATGGCAATTGTGAAACGGCTTGCGATAGGCTAATCACTCTCACACCTGGTGGCATAATATGTCCCCTTTAAGAGCTTCATTTTTGAATAATGAAAACTCAAGGGGTCTGTGCCCCGGAACAATATACTGTATATAAATGAAGCAAACGTCTCTTGATTGGGAGAGGAGGTCTCTGTTGACGGTGTGTGTTGTGTGCGTCGCGCTCCGCAGGAAATCATCCAGCAGCTCATCGACAACAGCGCCACCTTCCGGAACAAGACAGAGTTTTCGCAGCAGAAGTACATCAAGAAGAAAAAGAAAAAGTATGTCGCTTATGTTAGAAATTCCTCTTTTTCTCTGTTGGTGACCCAGCACTACTAATAATGTATATTTACTGGACTAGTTTTTCTGCTTATAGATAGATAGATAAATCGATGGATAAGAACTTTATTACAAATGAAGATAAGATAGGATAAGATATAATACAAAAAGCTATAACCTAAAATTAAAATGAATAAAATACTACGTTTGAATAGGTAGTGTGACTGTGTGATCCTGTATGTATGGAAAAAAGGTTTAAGTTATGAGTAAATGTATAAATAAAATCTAAAAAGAAATACATTCTAAAATTCTTTAGTCAAGTAGTGCACAGTGTTCATTAGTGGGCAGTAGGGCGTCATCGTAGGACAAACACAGGTGTCACTCATGACACAAATTATGGGTCTTATATTATACTGGACTGATGCTGCGTTTGATTATAACTCCGAGGTTGGAAACTCTGACTTCCTCCTCGGAAAAATTCATGATAAAACGGCACGTCTACATGAGTCCTGACATTAGTTCCTAGTCCGCAACCCATCCCCCAGTTCTTCAAGCCTCAATGATATTCCACGGCCACATCGTATACAGTGAGGAAGAAATGTAAAGGCTGAGGGAAAACCTCCCCCAGTGATCTCAAGCCTCAATGATATTCCACGGCCACATCGTATACAGTGAGGAAGAAATGTAAAGGCTGAGGGAAAACCTGCCCCCAAAACCCAAAGGGAAGGAACTCGGAAGCGGGGGAACCCTCCTTCCATGGGCTGGTTACGCCCATAGACGTATAATAAACATGGCCGCCGCAATGACTGCTTTGGCCTGTTGCCGTGATACGTCGATCAACGTCGCCGCATATTGGAACAGGCCAAAGCAGTCATTGCGGCGGCCATGTTTATTATACGTCTATGGGCGTAACCAGCCCATGGAAGGAGGGTTCCCCCGCTTCCGAGTTCCTTCCCTTTGGGTTTTGGGGGCAGGTTTTCCCTCAGCCTTTACATTTCTTCCTCACTGTATACGATGTGGCTGTGGAATATCATTGAGGCTTGAAGAACTGGGGGATGGGTTGCGGACTAGGAACTAATGTCGATACTGAGCGACAACGACTATCACGAGCGACAACACAAACTGGGCAGAGCAACATCGAGCGGATCATGCGGACGTAATGGAACTAATGTCAGGACTCATGTAGACGTGCCGTTTTATCATGAATTTTCCAGAGGATAATCAAACGCAGCATCAGTCCATTCCCTGGTATAATATAGTATAATATAAGAGTATAATATAAGACCCATAATTTGTGTCATGAGTGACACCTGTGTTTGTCCTACGATGACGCCCTACTGCCCACTAATGAACACTGTGCACTACTTGACTAAAGAATTTTAGAATGTATTTCTTTTTAGATTTTATTTATACATTTACTCATAACTTAAACCTTTTTTCCATACATACAGGATCACACAGTCACACTACCTATTCAAACGTAGTATTTTATTCATTTTAATTTTAGGTTATAGCTTTTTGTATCATATCTTATCTTCATTTGTAATAAAGTTCTTTAATGTATATTTACTGGACTAGTTTTTCTGCTTATAGATAGATAGATAGATCGATGGATAAGAACTTTATTACAAATGAAGATAAGATATGATACAAAAAGCTATAACCTAAAATTAAAATGAATAAAATACTACGTTTGAATAGGTAGTGTGACTGTGTGATCCTGTATGTATGGAAAAAAGGTTTAAGTTATGAGTAAATGTATAAATAAAATCTAAAAAGAAATACATTCTAAAATTCTTTAGTCAAGTAGTGCACAGTGTTCATTAGTGGGCAGTAGGTGCGTCATCGTAGGACAAACACAGGTGTCACTCATGACACAAATTATGGGTCTTATATTATACTCTGTACCAGGGAATGGACTGATGCTGCGTTTGATTATAACTCCGAGGTTGGAAACTCTGACTTCCTCCTCGGAAAAATTCATGATAAAACGGCACGTCTACATGAGTCCTGACATTAGTTCCTAGTCCGCAACCCATCCCCCAGTTCTTCAAGCCTCAATGATATTCCACGGCCACATCGTATACAGTGAGGAAGAAATGTAAAGGCTGAGGGAAAACCTGCCCCCAAAACCCAAAGGGAAGGAACTCGGAAGCGGGGGAACCCTCCTTCCATGGGCTGGTTACGCCCATAGACGTATAATAAACATGGCCGCCGCAACGACTGCTTTGGCCCGTTGCCGTGATACGTCGATCAACGTCGCCGCAATATTGGAGAGGACTGAAGTTTGGCCTGTAAGCGCACACAAGTGGACAACGGGGGAACTGCAATGTTTCTAGATATAAAGCACTATAAGGATTAGATTCTTAACTGATTTTCGTCTTTTGTTGCTTTTTTATGATCTATGTTGAGTAAAAAAAGTGTATAAAATATACATAATCAAAATATTATATATAGATCTAAAATGTGTCGTCGTAATTGTGCTTTTTATTGGAGAAACATGTCTCCACCGTCTGTGTTTACAGGCCGGCGACCCCCTCCAATATGGCGCCGTTTGTTTATGTATATATCTCCATGGTTACGATACGACCGCATGATTACAACAGGTTGCAGCTGTAACACCCTTCTGTGTGCTGTGGCTCTTGTCTCTTGTCTCTGCAGGTACGAGAGCACGGTCACAGTCCTCAAGCCGTCGTGCCGCATCCTGGCCCTGATGTACAACGGCCGCGAGCCCGGCAAGATCTGGTAACCGCCGCCGCGCTCATCCAACCGTCTCCCGGAGCGACTCCCGGGCTTTTTAATGGAGAAGCGACTCTGCCGCACTTAAACAACGAATGGCTCGCACATATATATATATATATGTATACCCTTGGAGGGGTTTTTCGACTGACTACTTGCTCTGAATGTGTTGCCAGCTATATGCGGTACGACACGCTGGCCCGGATGCTGACCCTGGGCAACATCCACGCCGGCGGCAAAGTCCTGGTGTTCGAGACGTGCGCCGGACTGGTCCTGGGTGCCGTGATGGAGAGGATGGGAGGTACAGAGACTGTGTGTGACTGTGTGTGTGTGTGTGTGTGTGTGTGTGTACTGTGTGGATGGAGAATATCCCAAGGCAAAGGGTTGAGACTGGCCCCGATTTGAAATAACTGTTGTGTATCTGTCAACCAGCAGGGTGCAATGCCTCTAGCGTGTGCATGTGTGTGTGCGCGTGTGCTCTGATTTTGCTGGTATTTCTTTTACAATAAAATCCTCCAGTGCCGGTCTCATTGCCTTCTATAAAACACTGTCTCCACCAAGCTGTTTGGGCCTCTCTCTCTCTCCTCTCTCTCTCTCTGCCGCCTTTTTCAAACAAAAATCATAAAACAAGAAATAACCATAATGTCCCCCGTCCCCCCCCCTCCCTCCCTCCCTCCCTCCCTCCCTCCCCCTTTTGTGGTGCCAGGCTACGGTTCGGTGGTCCAGATGTACCCGGGGGACAGGGCGGTGCGGCCGGGCGTGGAGAGCTTCGGCTTCCCGCCTCACTTCCACGCCAAGCTGCACGAGTTCCCCATCTGCCACGTCAACGCTCTGCTGGCGGGAACGCTGGACTGCCAAGGAGCCCCTGCCAAGGAGCCCGCTGCCGGTAGGGAGGGATTTATTGTGATTTGTTTTATTGTGTTTGGGTTTTTTTTAAATTTGGATTACGCTCTCTTTTTAATCTCCCCCCCACACCACCACTTTTGAGTTTGATTGTGTTTTTTAATTAAATTGAGTCGAGAGTTGAATATGAAATATCGCCGTGTGCCACATGGCTCCGCGCCCTCTCCCGCCGCCGCCTCCACCACGAGGAGGCTTACATCGCGGCCGTCGGCGGGACTTGAGAAGAAATAATGAACGACAAACATGTTGCATAGCGACGCTCAAGTGGTTGCCAGGGCAATGCCAACAGAAGCCCAATTGGCTCAAAGAGCATCTTTGTATCGACTCCGTGTCCACAATTATCGTGACAGGCGTGTGTGTGTGTGTGTGTTTGTGTCGCTGTCTGTTTGTCCGTCTGACTGTTTGGCTGACTGACTGACTGACTGACTGACTGACTGGCTGTGTGTCTGTGTTTTAAGGTAACTCTTCGACGTCAGATACCTTGGCCACCACCACCACCACCACCACCACCACAGAGGCCAGCAAGGCCGTAGAGGAAACTGCAGAGACGGACAAAGACACTCAGGGAGGAGGAGGAGGAGGAGGAGGAGAAGGCGGCAGTCCCGAGGAATCCATGATGGAGACCTCCACCGCAGACCAGGAGGCGCAGCAGAAGTTGGAGATCAGAGTAGGTTCTCCTCCTCCTCTAGCCAGCCATCATATGACTTGATTGAGTTTGACCGGGGAAGTAAATGTCAATATTTTTGTGATGTTCCGTTTTACGGACAGTAGAGTGAAGATGGACGAGAAAGTGGGTTGAATGTGAGAGGGAATGACCATTAAGCATAGGATGACCGGTTCAGAATCGAACCTCAGACTCTAGGTTGTCGGTGCACTCGTGGGTTATGCCACCCCGACTGGGGAGATAAAAACTTCTCTCAAAATCCCGTAACAAGTCGCAAAGTCCTGTTTTAATGAGATGTGAATCAACTAATTGTTTTAGCACACAGAGAACGGTGAATGAACTGACCGGTAGTGAGTGGACAGCGGGCCATTAGTCTTGAACCTGACGAAACGCGGACCGGGCCTCGATTTCTCCGACTGGTTTATTTCTACTTCTTTCTTTCCATCAGCTTCAGGAGAAGAAGGCGAAGATGGAGGAGAAGAGGAAGAAGCTGGCAGCGGCGCGGCCCTGCTGGAGGGCAGGAACGCTGACGGGTGGGTACACGGCAGACGGAACGGGCTCCAGGCCCAGGTCCAAGTAAAAAGTCTGTCTCCATGTTTTGGACTCCACACTGTGAACGTTTTTGATTCCTCATCCATTGCACGCGTCGGTTGACTCAAAACGCCGCAGAGGAGACTTTTCTCTCCGAACCTCCCGGGATATCCGCCTCTGCTGACTTGATTCATATTTTTTCCCTGTGTCATTTAATTCTTTTTTTTGTTCTTTTTTCCCCCCCCCGTGTTATCAACCCCCCCCCCCTCTCTCCACGGCGTTGTGCTTCTGAATTGGACAGTGCAGCGGAGCGTGGTAATTAAAATCGATCGACGGCGAAGGGCAGTGGGCGCGCAAATAATCGTGTCGTTGTAGTTCACAAAACGGCGGCGCTCGTTTCCCCTGATATCGCGTCCCTGGCTCTCTGCCTTCTCCCGGCCGGTTTTTCTCGCGAAGGCGGCCAAAACGATTACTCTGCAGGTTTCTCTCTCCATAACCCCCGCGTCGCAACACAGGGCCTGTCCTCCCCCTCCTCCCCCCCACAATGATGGATGGCTTGAAGCGTTGTGAGGCTGTCGCAGCAGTGCCAGAATTGATCTCCTATCGCGTGTTAATACGCCTTGTCACGAGATTCCGTGTCCGCCACCCCCCCAAATGCACCGCCGCCATATCAATCATCGTGTTCGAAAGGGGCTTCGGAATACCCCCTTTTTTTTCTTTTTCTTTTTTTAACTGTCCGACGTGTGTTAAGTCAA
The DNA here is from genome assembly GCA_002895965.2 of Coryphaenoides rupestris. Lineage (NCBI taxonomy): Eukaryota > Metazoa > Chordata > Actinopteri > Gadiformes > Macrouridae > Coryphaenoides > Coryphaenoides rupestris. The sequence continues at coordinate 71,565 of PIJE02001855.1, read as the reverse complement.
GCGCTTGGTGACGATGGGTCTTTACATTACAATACAAGAAAATCGGACCCATGAGAGCACGACATTTAAAGTGCGAGAGAGAGAGAGAGAGAGAGAGAGAGAGAGAGAGAGAGAGAGAGAGAGAGAGAGAGAGAGAGAGAGAGAGAGAGAGAGAGAGAGAGAGAGAGAGAGAGAGAGAGAGGAGAGAGAGAGAGAGAGAGAGAGAGAGAGAGAGAGAGAGAGAGAACTCACTAATAGCTGAGGGATGAGAGGGCGCCATTTCTAACGTATCGCGCGCACATTACGGCTCATGAATTTTACCTCCAGCCCCTTTTTAGCGATCGCTAAAGGATAAGGGGTTCGACGCCCACTGGGGGTGCCCGTACCCGTGCTAAAAGCGTGTACCCCCCCGTGGGGTGTTTCGGAATTCTTTGGAGCGCCTTGGAATTCTTTTTATTTTTAAATAAAGCGTCTGCCAAATGATACGGCCCATAACCCACAGGGGGCAGAGCGCAGATGACGCCTCCCTTTTACTGCGAGACTGCAGATGACGGTACCAGCCGTCTTGATTTAATTGTGTGTTTTATCTTCTCTCTCTCCCTCTGTCTGTCGTGCTCTCTTTCTCGTTCTCGCTCTCTCCCGCTAGGTTGATCATCGCCAGCAAGTACCACCCGTCTGAGGTGCTACTGGGGCTCATCCAGTTCCTCGCCCCCTCCAGACCCTTCGTGGTGTACTCCCAGTTCAAGGAGGTAGGAACGCCGTCTACTGTGTTTCCCCCCCCCCCCCCCCCCCCCCCCCCCGTGTTACGACAATGAACGACTGCGACACCACGAGTGGGAGCTGTTAGCTTAAGGCTGAGATGGGGATCTTACCTGTTGTTGGCCCGTAGTTTAAGCACAGAAGCAGCAGCAGCGAATCACTAAGGGGGATTCCAGGGGGGAATCCGCCGTTGATTGCGGCGGTGGATGCTCCTCCTGTCACAACGCCTTACCTGATCACCCCCGATTCCACAGCGTTGCCTAAAATGCTTTCTTTTCTTCTTTCTGTCCGTCTTCCAGCCTCTCATCGAGTGCTACACGAAACTCAAGGAGCAAGGGGGCGTCGTCAACATCCAACTCACAGATTCCTGGCTCAGGCAATACCAGGTGATACCAGGTCACGTTTACTCGAAAGGGGAACTTTGCCCGCTTTTCAACCTTATCGCGTATCTGTCCACATTCAGGGTTTAGCCTGCGGTTGTTGCCGATGTTCTGTGTGTGTCTCTGGGGTGCAGGTCAAAAATCTCAATCTAACAAATGATTCACAAGATTTTGCATCATCAAGATCATCGGATTATGAGATTCAACATTACATTTATTAGAGTTAGAGCAATTAACCTAGATCCCTGTAGGTAGATGCCTCACGCCAGAATGTTCTTTTAGAGCACATTTCTAACTCCCATGTTTGCGTAATTGTAACTTTTAAGTTTGGTTCGGTTGGAAGGTTATCGTGACACTCACGGGGGCCATCTTGAATTGTTGACTCACTCGCCGTGTCTCTCTCGCTTTCTCTCTTTCTCCCTCTCTCTCTCTCTCTCATTCTCTCTTTCCCTCTCTCCCTCTCTCTCGTTCATTCTTTTTTCTCCCTCCCTCCCTCCCTCCCTCTCTCTTCCCCTCTCTCTCTCTCTCTCTCTCTCTCTCTCTCTCTCGTTTGTTCGTTTTCTCTCGCTCCTTCCGCCCCTCCCCCTCTCGTTCTTTCCTCTCTTTCGTCTTTGTTCGTCCCTCCCTCCCTCTCTCTCCGTCTCTCCGTGTCTCTCGTTCTCTCTTTCCCTCTCCTCTTGCACGCCGACCCCCCCCCCAAGGTGCTGCCCAACCGGACGCATCCCGTGCTGGTGATGAGCGGTGGCGGCGGGTACCTCCTGGCGGGCACCACGGTCGACACGCGCCGCGCCAAACCCGCGGCCGTCCCGCAGGCCGACGGGCCGCCGGCGCCAAAGAGGCTCAAGCTAACCGGGAGTGAAGGCTAAAGGGTCCGGGGCGCGCGTGGCTAATGTCCGTGACGGAGCTACGCCAATCATTGTGGCGGACAAGTGGGCGGCCGAGAAGGACGCAGGCTGTCTGAACCACTCACTGTGTGTTCTCTCTCTATGCTACGAAGATAAACGGGCAGGCCTGCTGTTTAGTTTAGTTTTTTTATTCCATAATAATCTCCAGGATCTCGCAGAGAGATTGTTTGGTTCCTCTGTTCAGATTTCGTTTTTAATTTACCGTGCACTGTGGACATCTTCTTTCCGCATGTAATTAAAAGGTTATTTTAAAAAAAATACATGATTGCCCTGTAATTCTCTGACTCTCTGAACGTTATCGTGTTCGTCAACAACAATTGAAAAGTGTTTGTTTTGGTCCCAGACTACTTTTATTGAATACTGACGAGGAGAGCACAATCATTTAAAAACGCTAAACATTTTGGATCGGAACAAATAGAATATATATCTTCTATATCATTTATCATATCATTTTTTACATTATTACATCAACATCGACAACGAAGTCATTCCCATGCTAAATAGGTCTGTTACATGAAAATATCGAATATATACGAATACAGTGATGGACAAGCGGATTGAATCTTTTTAGGCTAATTTTGCTCGTATGTATTCGTCTATAACACATTTAGCACACGAATACGGTTCGCTGTAGGATTCACTGATGGGTCAATTGGAACGCGGCCAGGCCTGGCTCATCGGCTCACTGGCTCTTTCCATGCAGCTGGGCGGCCATCTTCTTCAATTCGGCGTCCATCGCCGCCAGATTTTCCGTCCCCTTTTTTTCCGAGAGAGGAGAAGCAGAAGGAAAAAATCGTATTAGGAGAAGAAAACTTACATCGACAACACTGCTGTAACCCCAAAACCACCCAAAGAGAGCTTCCGATAGTTTCAATGTTTCACAGAAATCCGTCGGGGGGGCCCCAAGTCTCCACAAATGTTGGTATTTACTTGGAAAATAATAGTGCTGCGTCTTTGGAAGCAGAATGCGGATAAATTGTTTCGTTACTACGAGGTTCGCTTTGGCGCAGTCTCCCGGACGGAGCGTGAAATCCTGCGACAAAAAGATGACACATTTAGCACACGAATACGGTTCGCTGTAGGATTCACTGATGGGTCAATTGGAACGCGGCCAGGCCTGGCTCATCGGCTCACTGGCTCTTTCCATGCAGCTGGGCGGCCATCTTCTTCAATTCGGCGTCCATCGCCGCCAGATTTTCCGTCCCCTTTTTTTCCGAGAGAGGAGAAGCAGAAGGAAAAAATCGTATTAGGAGAAGAAAACTTACATCGACAACACTGCTGTAACCCCAAAACCACCCAAAGAGAGCTTCCGATAGTTTCAATGTTTCACAGAAATCCGTCGGGGGGGCCCCAAGTCTCCACAAATGTTGGTATTTACTTGGAAAATAATAGTGCTGTGTCTTTGGAAGCAGAATGCGGATGAATTGTTTCGTTACTACGAGGTTCGCTTTGGCGCAGTCTCCCGGACGGAGCGTGAAATCCTGCGACAAAAAGATGACACTTGGCAAATAAAACGCTTGACGGCATCTTCCCCCCCGGAGCCTCCGGTGTTTCTGTTTTCCTCGGCGAGTGTGCATTTTATTTTCCCGTGTTCAAATCTAAACGCGGGATGTCGTTTCCCACTGAAGCATACCGGGGGTAACGTAACGTTCGTCCACCCACCGGCGCCTCGGAGCCACACGCTATCGAGATGAACGCTTTCTGATGGCCTCGTGCACATCGCGCGCATATTTCACCGAGGTTACGCTTGTCTCCGGCTGAAGGCTGGCTCAGAGCTCTCCTCACACACACACTTTTGTCTCATTCTTATCTCCGTCTCGCTCCAGAGATTTCATATTTGGTTTTTTTTTACATAACGTCTGCAGGCGTCAGTGGAATAATTTCACGGAGCTACAGCCTCAGGGTCCCGTTGGTTAAATATACAGCACCAGGCACTTGTTCTTTTTAAATCCACTTGGATTCTCAGTATGAGGCAGCAGTTCTCAGAGTCCGCAGTCATCTTGTTCAAACGAGACACCTGCAGGCACCCGGCTGCACAACCTTCTCGGAAGCTTTCTCATGATTTTATTTCATAAATCGTATGAAATCTTTGTGGCATTAGCATGCATAATGTGTTACTGCTCTGGTAGGTTGTCAGTGAAGGTTTGCTTAATAGCTTCATGTAATGTGTTTGTGCATTCTTTGAACGAATATGCAATGGTGTTTGCAGGCATAGCTCTCTCTCTCTCTCTCTCTCTCTCTCTCTCTCTCTCTCTCTTGAGACTCAGTGTCTCTGATGTCTGCCCCGTGGTTGTTTGGTTGTGTGTGTGAATGTGTGTATGTGTGTCCTGTATATTTCACCTCTTGGGGCATCGGCGGTTGCTGGCGTGTGCTTTTGTCTCCGTCTGATTGGTCGGCCATCTGCTTCATCTTCTCGCTCAACACCTTCGTCAGTTCCTCCATCTGGGCACATGAGGAGCATCATGGATTATTGTTATATTATTCTTTTTTGGACTTAATCCTTCAGAAGAAACCTAGGTTGTTAAAAGTTGGTTGTTTAAAAAAATAACACATTAAAGGCATGACATGGCTTTTGAGTTATGGATTGGGGAACGCCGGGGTAATTATTTGCCATCGGGCATATTAATTGCTATTTACACAAGGAAATTAGTACATCGATTGTGAAATATGAATTTCAATAGGAATTTGATTTTCAAGAGGCGGGTTTCACATTTGTCTGATGCAAATAATGTACCTTGTGTGAGGTTGCACTGGAGTTGTTGTCCCAGTCTCTTTTAACCCCGGCCGAATGGTAGTAGTCTCTGTAAGTCCAGGGGGTTCTCTTCTCTGTCAGGTACCTGTGAAAACAGCACATTACACTTTGTGGCAGCCATACAACCTAAGACTTTAACACATCCCCGGGATCCTCTGAGGGAATCGTAATAGAGCTCAGGGGAAAGGAAGGAATGTAAGTGAAAGATTTACAAACAATACAATAGTGAGTATAGAAGCCAAATAAGCATCTAACATTACTATAATACAATACCGTCGTAATAATAATATAAATCATAGGCATCTAACATTACTACTGATTGAATGGCAATAACAGCATAAAGTAACAATATCATGACGTATATTAGAGCTATATTATATGATGGATTATATGGAGTATTAACAATTTGGGAGGTGCAATTTTTCTATGTATGATAACTGCATTGCTTAATGTGTTATTTGAATCGATTTTTTTCAAGCATTTGAGTATTGCCAATGGCAGTTCATTGTAAAACCTTGTTTAATTAAAGAGACAACCTAGCACTAATTATGTCTGAAAAATGCTGATAAGAGCTGAGAAAATATATGTATGGTATTATGTATATATACACGTATATACTAAGGACACACTGTTACACTACCTCAGAGCTTCGTCACGACCCCTCTCGCCACCTGCGTCCTCTTCGTCAGGCTTCTTCTCCCCTCCATTGGCCTCTGATTCACTCCTCTGTTCATCTTCCTCTTCAGCGGAGTCCCCCCCACGTTTATGGAGTCTTCTCTTATGGTCCTCATCACGTTTGTGACGTCTTTGGTGAACCCTACCGGGTCTCCAGTTCCTCTTGTCCCTGTCCTCAAAATCCCAGGACTCTTGGCTCCTATCCTCATCGGGAATTTCTCTTGCGTCCTCAGAAAGTTCCTCATCACGTTTGTGTCGTCTTTGGTGGACTCTTCCAGGTCTCCAGTTCCTCTTTTCCTTTTCATTGTCAAAATCCCAGGACTCTTGGCTGCGATCTTCATCAGGTTCTTCCCTTATATCCTCAGAAAGTTCCTCATCACGTTTGTGTCGTCTTTGGTGGACTCTGCCAGGTCTCCAGTTCCTCTTGTATCTGTCCTCAAAATCCCAGGACTCCTGGCTCCTATCTTCATCAGGTTCTTCCCTTACATCCTCAGAAAGTTCCTCATCACGTTTGTGTCGTCTTTGATGGACTCTGCCAGGTCTCCAGTTCCTCTTGTCTCTGTCCTCAAAATCCCAGGACTCTTGGCTCCTATCCTCATCAGGTTTTTCCCTTACATCCTCAGAAAGTTCCTCATCACGTTTGTGTCGTCTTTGATGGACTCTGCCCGGTCTCCAGTTCCTCTTGTCTCTGTCCTCAAAATCCCAGGACTCTTGGCTCCTATCCTCATCAGGTTCTTCCCTTACATCCTCAGAAAGTTCCTCATCACGTTTGTGTCGTCTTTGATGGACTCTGCCCGGTCTCCAGTTCCTCTTGTCTCTGTCCTCAAAATCCCAGGACTCTTGGCTCCTATCCTCATCAGGTTCTTCCCTTACATCCTCAGAAAGTTCCTCATCACGTTTGTGTCGTCTTTGATGGACTCTGCCCGGTCTCCAGTTCCTCTTGTCTCTGTCCTCAAAATCCCAGGACTCTTGGCTCCTATCCTCATCAGGTTTTTCCCTTACATCCTCAGAAAGTTCCTCATCACGTTTGTGTCGTCTTTGATGGACTCTGCCAGGTCTCCAGTTCCTCTTGTCTCTGTCCTCAAAATCCCAGGACTCTTGGCTCCTATCCTCATCAGGTTCTTCCCTTACATCCTCAGAAAGTTCCTCATCACGTTTGTGTCGTCTTTGATGGACTCTGCCCGGTCTCCAGTTCCTCTTGTCTCTGTCCTCAAAATCCCAGGACTCTTGGCTCCTATCCTCATCAGGTTCTTCCCTTACATCCTCAGAAAGTTCCTCATCACGTTTGTGTCGTCTTTGATGGACTCTGCCCGGTCTCCAGTTCCTCTTGTCTCTGTCCTCAAAATCCCAGGACTCTTGGCTCCTATCCTCATCAGGTTCTTCCCTTACATCCTCAGAAAGTTCCTCATCACGTTTGTGTCGTCTTTGATGGACTCTGCCAGGTCTCCAGTTTCTCTTGTCTCTGTCCTCAAAATCCCAGGACTCTTGGCTCCTATCCTCATCATGAATTTCTCTTGCGTCTTCAGAAAGTTCCTCATCGCGTTTGTGTCGTCTTTGGTGAACCCTACCGGGTCTCCAATTCCGCTTCTCAATTCCATTGTTGAAATCCCAGGACTCTTGGCTGCGCTCTTCATCAGGAATTTCTCTCCCATCCTCAGAAGGTTCTTCATCACGTTTGCGGTTTCTTAGGTAGTATCTACCAACAGGTCTCCATTTCCTCTTCTCTCTCTCCTCAAAATCCCAGGACTCTTGGCTCCTATCCTCACTCGGAACCTCTTTTACATCCTCAGAAATTTCTTCGTCACGTTTGTGTCGTCTTTGGTGGACTCTGCCAGGTCTCCAGTTCCTCTTGTCCCTATCCTCAAAATCCCAGGACTCTTGGCTCCTATCCTCATCAGGTATTTCTTTCCCGTCCTCAGAAGGTTCTTCATCACGTTTGCGGTTTCTTAGGTAGTATCTACCAACAGGTCTCCATTTTCTCTTCTCTCTCTCCTCAAAATCCCAGGACTCTTGGCTCCTATTCTCATCAGGAACCTCTTTTGCATCGTCAGAAAGTTCTTCATCACGTTTGTGTCGTCTTTGGTGGACTCTGCCAGGTCTCCAGTTCCTCTTGTCTCTGTCCTCAAAATCCCAGGACTCTTGGCTGCGATCCTCATCAGGCTCTTGCCTTGCATCCTCAGATAGCTCCTCATCGCGTTTGTGTCGTCTTTGGTGAACCCTACCGGGTCTCCAATTCCTCTTCTCAATTACATTGTCAAGATCCCAGGACTCTTGGCTGCGATCTTGATCAGGTTCTTCCCTTACATCCTCAGAAAGTTCCTCGTCACGTTTGTGTCGTCTTTGGTGGACTCTGCCAGGTCTCCAGTTCCTCTTGTCCCTGTCTTCAAAATCCCAGGACTCTTGGCTGCGATCCTCATCAGGCTCTTCCCTTGCATCCTCAGAAAGCTCCTCATCGCGTTTGTGTCGTCTTTGGTGAAATCTACCAGGTCTCCATTTCCTTTTCTCCCTTCCATTATCCAAATCCCAGGACTCTTGGCTCCTATCCTCATCAGGAATTTCTCTCGGGTCCTCAGAAAGTTCCTCATCACGCTTGTGTCTCCTTTGGTGGACCCTACCTGGCCGCCAGTTACGTTTCTCTCTGTCATCGTCAAACCCCTGACTATATTCGTTGTCCACCTCGTCTTCCGGGGTTTCCTCGCCACGCTGGTCGAGCCTCCTCTTGTGGTGGTAGCGGTGGGTGGGTTTCGATATGCGCTTGTCTCTTGCCCCCTCATCTTCGTCCTCCTCTTCATCTGTCAGTCCATCCTTGTGTCTCTTATCCATCACGTCATACGGATCCCAGCTTTCCTGGCTACGCTCGTTCTCGGGGGTGTCTCTTTTTTCCTCCACAGACCTTAAGAACTGCTCGATGTCTTTCACGTCTTCTTGTTTAATTTCAGGGGCCTCTGCTTGTGGTTTGGCCCCGTCCTCGTGAGGGAGAGCGCCCCCCTCCATAATTCCATTGGATGGGCCATGTTTAACCCCTGGAACAGAAAAAGAATGATTCTTATTTTTATATTTTTCTTAATTTCTGAATGCTATAGACTGCTTTTGTTTTTTTTCTAATGATCATTACACATTAGCACCCATTTCCAATGTGCTCAATACTATCATGATGAAAATGTCATAATTGTCTATAATAATAATGATTTCTGATAATGTCTGACTCCATATTTTCATATTCTCCACATACTAGTGGAAAACCCAACCAACCATCGTGGTTTGTAATTGTCAGTTAATTGGGTCGGATGGGATTAGAGTCGCAATGTTTATGACAAACCTGCTTGGAGAATATATTTGCAGTCCGGGTCGAGAGGATGAGAGTCGGTCTTGGAGAGGGCTTTGGCCAGAACTTGGACCAAACACCTCTTTACCTGCAGCGGTGCACAAATCAACGGTAACTCAGAGGGAAACAATAAACGTTCTCGGTCATACAACTGAAATCATGGGAATGTGGCATTGAATGGAAACGTACCATGTCTTCATCTGGTGCGTCTCTTTCAAGCGGGAACGCTTGGTTTTCTGAATGATTGAAGAGGAAAAAAAAACAGTCAGGCTATGGCACAAAATGACCCAAAATCAAATAAATTGCTCCTTTGTTTTTAACTTATAAAATAATGCAGTCCAGCATGCAATTGTACACTCTCCCTGAACAAATAAAAAGTTTCCATGAGGGGGGGGATAAGAGGAATAATATAAGACGAAGAGCCATCCTGCGCAATGCAGCCCAGATCTCTCTCTCTCTCTGTCCATGGTTCTGATTCCATGCTTCGTTTCGTTCCCCCCCAAACTTTTACGCACCGCGTCTCCCACACAATGGAGAGGAAGGAAATAATAACACTTCTTTTATTTTTTTGCGTGCACTTACCTGCGACGAGGGAACCCACGATGACCCCCACGACCATGACCATGAGGAAATGATCCATGTTGGCTGTGGGAGGGGTGGTGGTGGTGGTGGTGGTTTGTGGGGGAAAACCACTCCCGCAGTGAGTGGTTTGAGCTGCTGCTGCTGCTGCTGCCGATGCTGCTGGAGCTGCTGCTGGAACTGGTGCGCTGTCCGGGCGCCTCGGCTCTCTGAGGGTCCTTGATGGAGAGGCTCGCCTCAAATACACTCAGTCGTGCGTCGTGCGTCGTGCGCGTAAAAGGTTAGCCAACCCTGGAGTGGGAGGAACGGTTACGCACGCCTAGGTGTGTGTGTGTGTGTGTGGGGGGGGGGGGGGGGGCTGCGTCGTGTCATTAGTGGTGGAGAATAAATGATCTTGATGTTGAAACGTCATTCACTCAAAGGTCGTTTATTTGCAAGGGAATGTGTGAGTGAGTGCGGCTTCAATTAAATGAGTGTCCCAAGTGATTAAGAGATGAGATAAGATAAGATAAGATAGAACTTTATTGATCCAGAAGGACATTCTTGTGCCAGGCTGCATAGCAATAGAATAAAACAATAGAGACAAAAACTGTAGAATAATAACAGATTTACACATTTACAGTGAGTAAGTCCTATAGGAGAAATATACAAATATAGGTAAGATAAGATATTCAGTCAGCAAAAACAATTGGGCAATAATTGAAGTGTAATAAAAGGTAATAATATATAATAATAGTGGTAAGAGGAAGTATTGCGCATGATATACAGAATATTAAGAATACTGCACATTATGATGAAAGGCAATCCAGGCAGAGCCATGAATGGTATAAATTGTGGTAGTTTCGTGTCAATATTTTGGATTTATTAGGAAAATGTGCATCTGAAAATATTTTTACCCTGGGCTGGGATAGTGAAGTTATGCAGTGTCCCCATTTAACTTCTAGCACTAACCTAGACTTGAGTTTGCTTAATTTTATTGCTCTTTTATATGCTCTCTTGTCCCCTTTAATAAGAGGCAACAGACTGTATGTATAGAATAGTGAGTATGTGGTGTGAAGCCAGCCTATAAAACACTATTACTACTAATGTAGTCTGTATATACCCAGGATCAATATATGTCACAGTTAGTCACTTACAAGGCCATTCGTTTCTGACATACAGTACATATAGGCTATACAGCTGGGACTTTTATTATCTACTTATTACTTATACTATATCTCAATGTGTTTACATAAGAGCATTGAATACGTGTAATTGTGTGGATATTCTGATTCTTTCCCTTCATTTGTGATACAGTATTTGTGATATTTGTATTGTTCTATTGTACATTTTGCATGGGCATCGCCACTTTTTCATTTCACTGCATATCCTGTATGTGTATGTGATCATTAAAATCCTTGAATCTTGAATCTTGAATTGTTTGAATGCAATGCAATCACACAATGGTACATAATGTATATGCACGCCACTGTGGAAAATGAGAAGAAGGAAAAAAAAGCATCCACAATGCATGTGCGTATTTGGGGAGGGTGGTGCATGGACCCCCTCCACCTTAACCGTTCCCTGACTACGGGTCATGAATTAACAATGTCCCCCTCTCTCCACAGCACCCCTGCACCCCACACTTTGGCCCTCCACCCTCCACCCTGCGGCACAGGGCGGTGCAACTTGTGTTAATACACAACACTTACCTACAGTATCTGTGGTTGGGTGCCGTCCCCTTTTTGACGGTGGAGATGCAGGTCTTTAAATATCTATGAAAAAAACAACTCACAAAGCAACAACAATGACCTCTAGAGGGGTGTGTGGCACTGTTGTTGTTGTTGTTGTTGTTGTTGTTGTTGTTGTTGGTGTGTACATCTGTCAACGTGCCTGCCCGTGATGTAATTTCCCGTACAGTGAGCACGACCTTTCTATGCGGCGATGTACGGCCTCATTTCATCAATGTCTCCGTAAACCAACGCACAACCAGGAGCAGGCAAGACACCCCCCCCCCCCCCTCTTCCTCCTCACCCCCTCATCCTCACCCCCCTTCACTCCCCCATCCCCCTCCCCCTCACCCTGCAGCATGAGCCCCCCCCCCATCCACACACACACGCACGCATTCGCTGCTCGCCTTGCCGTGAACAACGCACCTGCATGCTCGGCTGGGAGAAGAGGAAAAAGAATGTCTCCCCCCCCCCCCACCCCCCCCCCCCCCACACACACCCC
>PIJE02001855.1:7500-57500 GCA_002895965.2 Coryphaenoides rupestris | reverse complement strand
GGACTGAAAGTCCATGTTACATAATCATCATTTTGTCAGCTACCAAGAATTTTCATGAAACGATAAAAGTGAATCTGATTCATTGGAATACCGGCATAGTTGAGCTGAGATGTTGTTCAACACAACTTCTCTTTGGAACACACTTTTACTCTGAACTTTGAGATTAATCTTCTACAGGCTCCTACAATTGGACCCATAATGAACAGAGCTATTGAGCTATACATGTGTTCGACCCTGCCACCTCTGTGGTAAAGCCCCCATGTGTTTAACCTAGAGAGGGAGTCATCTAAAGTTTGGTTCACCTTTAAAGACATCTGAATGGCTCAGGAGGTAATAAGAGCGGTTGTCTGGCAACAGGAAGGTCGCTGGTTCGATCCCCGGGCTCCTCCCCCTCCTAGCTAAGTGTCGAGGTGTCCCTGAGCAAGACACCACCTAACCCTAACTGCTCCTGACGTGTTGGTTGTTACCTTGCATGGTTGGCACCGCCGTCGGTGTATGAATGGGTGAATGTGAGGCAGAACTGTAAAGTGCTTTGGATAAAAGCGAGATATAAATGCAATCCATTTTCTCATCAGAATGCTTCTGTATAGCTCAGATGGATGATGCTGAACGGGGTAGCTCGCTGCTGAGATTGTAATAGGTGATCATCGGGGCGCTTACACCACATTTCTCTATTAGTGATTAAGCCGCTAATATATTCACGTTGCTCTGCGTTCGTATTTCATGATCGTAGCCCATAATCAAATAATTGCAATCACTCAAAGGGGGGCTATTGGCAAAACCGTAGTCGTAGTCTTGGTCTTTGAGGTCTTAAATCTCACCAGAAAGACTATTATAACACTGATCATGCCTCCTCCCTCGGGGGAATTTCATCACCTGTATTGATTTGAACATCGGGTACGTCTTCTGGGCAGATATATGACGAAGGCCAGTTGAGATTCATGAACGAATGAACAACCCAACCAGTAGCGGTTGACATGACGCAAAACCATAATCGCATTCAGGTCAGATCCTGTGTGTTTTAGTTTTAAATCTTTCTTTCCATCCTTTCCTTCCTTACATCCTTCTTATTTCCTTCAAACACTGTATTCATTTGCACGGCCTTACATCACTCAATAGACACACAAACACGCACACACACACACACACACACACACACACACACACACACACACACACCAATGATTCTCATAAATAATGTCCCCCCCTTTAAAAAATGCATCAATAACCTACAGTCATCGTGAATTACTTTCCTCTTCCTTTTGTTTGGCACAATTATGGCCCCCGTTCACAAGCATTCCCTCCTCGAACACAGCATCGCACATTGATCTGAATGACTGACTCCGTGATCGACCCCGGAGGGATTCTCTGCGCTCCAGGGGGGGTCCGCCAGGCCGCTAGGGATGTGGTCTGTGGTCTTGTCGTTGTTATTTGTCCCCAAGGTGCACCCGTTTCTTCAGCGACGGCGGAAGGAAATTCCCTCCCTGATGTCTTGTTTCATCTCGGGACATAGTTTGCAGACAAAGAAAAAGCAAATTCCTACAAAGGGAACAGCGATCTCTGTTCATGAGCCAAGCTGCTCACTGCTTGTCAACATTACTGTGGGGGCGTGTGTGTGTGTGTGTGTGTTTGGTGGCTGGCTGGCTTAATTGGTCTCACCTGAGTTAACCTGTGGTGCACTGGTTGCCCAATGTACAACACACTTGCAGCCTGACTCTAACTGGGCTAAGTGGGGTTGATTAAGCCAGCCAGCCACCAAACACACACACACACGCCACAGTTACATTCAGATGACGACACACTATGGTAGGGCTGGGCAATATATTGATATTATATGATTGATATTGTGATATGAGACTAGATATCCTCTTAGGCTTTGGATGCTGTAGTTTAAATAGTCGCCGTGTGTTGTAATTGGAAGCCGGTTCATCTTGGGAAAGGCACGTAACCAAACGTGTATTCCATTTTTAAACGAGCTTCGCAAACGCATTTACAATGCATATTAACACACAGCAGAGGAAGTAGTACATTTATAATATCCAGTTGAGAAAGCCAAGAGAGAAACACAACATGGTTTGTTTTTTTTAAACCAGCGAAGAAGTTGTTCTGACAAATCACTTGTCGGCTTTAGCTGGGACCAACCTCCCCGACGTGCCTAAATGTCTAAATGTCTTTTTTGTCAAAGATCGATGGCAATCGTGGACCCGTCTAATTCACTCACCGCCCTGCGTCTGGAGCGATTGATTATAGTGGCGTGTGTCTTCGCTGCGGAAAAGGTCTGGCCGAGCTAATGAGATGTATGTTCGTTAACGCGATTGCGTGCAAGCCAGAGGGGCTGGGTAGCGAAGAAGCGAGCCAAGCGAGTCCCCTCGAGGTCTCTCACGCTCAGTCAAGCTCCACTAGTCCGACTGGGGAATATTCAGCAGAAAACAATTTAAACACAAATTGTTGAAATTGCAAAACTGATTCGTTATTTTGAGGATTTTCCCCCCCCACCCACGCACACACACGATGCACACGTCTTGTGTGTTCATTTAAACCCGCCAAACGTGTTCACATTTTCAGTGACCGCGGCCTCATTGATTGTCTGGAATGTTAACCCCGGAGCGGTGTCAGTGGAAATGATTCTGACGTGACATGCTGTCGGAATGTTCTTGAAGTGCTCCGACCGTATTTCCAGTTTCATGCCATTCCCATGGCACCAGTAGAGCGACTCTGTTACATTTGTAAAGGAAATATGTCCCCAGTGTTTTCAAATTATGTTATTTTTGCAAATACAGACGCACATTGTATGATGACAATGACAATAGATGATTCGTTATACATTGGTGATACCAGCTGACTTTATTAGGATTCTAGTAGGCCTTTAAAACTCTCTCTAGAGAATTCCATAGATCAAAACAATATTTGACTGTGATTTGACCTCTCATATGTTTCTGGTTTCTAATTTGTACCTGCAGGCTTGTGAATCCCTCATAGAGGCATTGATCTAATATGCTCTCTTTCCCGTTTTATGAATCAAATTAAACCATATTCTTGTAGAATTGCTCTCCGCAACATCCGCAAGATCCGGCCCTTCCTCACACGTGAAGCAGCGCGGATCCTGGTCCAAGCGCTCGTTATCACTCGTCTCGACTACTGCAACTCTCTCCTGGCTGGACTCCCCGCCTCCACAATCAAGCCCTTACAACGCATCCAGAACGCAGCAGCGCGCATCGTGTTCAACCTACCAAGATTCTCCCATGTAACCCCCCTCTTCAAGACACTGGTACTGACTTTCATGGCTGTCACCGTAACCGCCCCTATCTACCTACTCCAAACATTAGTCCGACCCTACGCCCCAGCCCGAGCACTTCGCAATCGGCAACTTCTGCCAAACGACTGGTACCGCCTTCACTAAAAACAGCCAAACATCGCTCTTCCAAGTTCCAACTCTTCACGGTTCTGGCTCCTCAGTGGTGGAATGAGCTCCCGGCTCATGTCAGGACAGCCGAGTCGCTCGTCAGCTTCCCCGCAAGAGACTCAAGACCCACCTGTTCAGAGTTCACCTGGACTCTACATAACCCCCCCCCAGCACTAACCTGCGTGTTTATATGTCTTAACACTTATTAACGGCACTTAGCATTGTTGTTCGTTCTCAGATGTTGCAGCACGCTTAGAATTGCACGCCTGCCCAGCTACTTATGCAGGCAACATGGCAATTATGAAACTCGTTCTATTCGTCTCGTAAATATGAATGCTGGAAAACAGCTCTATTCTTATCTTCAGGTACCACAGTGATATATTGCTGCCTCTCCTTCAACAAATGTACTCTTTGTAAGTTGCTTTGGATAAAAGCGTCTGCCAAATGCCCTAAATGTAAATGTAAATATTCACTTTAAAATTGTCATGTGTCATGTGGCAAATGACTGCATTGTCAGTTTTTTTGTGGGTGGACGTGATGTCACAATGACAGTTTTAGTCACATGACAATGTTGAAACAGCTTGTAATGGCTAATCCCACTCACACCTGCACAGCGGTGAACATAGGGACCCTTTAATGTAATCCCATGGGGCCGATGAATTTAGAGACCATGTCCTCTTCAACAGTGGTCTGGTCCAATCAAACAGCAGGCCTAGAGTCTTCTGAAGTACTCTCTGCGGAATACGACTATTACCTAAAAGAACACGGGAGACCTCGGCCATGATGGCTCTGCGGTGCAGCACATGTGCGCACACACACATACACACACACACACACACACACACACACACACACACACACACACACACACACACACACACACACACACAGGCCACTTTAACTCCTTAAAGGTGATCGAGCCTTTGAAACTGTGGCACCTACACTGTGGAACACCCTTCAACTGGACTTAAGATCTGCGGTCTCTCTCTCTGTTGGCACTTTTAAAAAGCAGCTCACGACTCGTCTGTTCAGACTGGCCTTTGTCTAGCCTCTGTCTGTGTGATTTTTATTTCCTTTGTTTTTATTGTCTTATTTTAACTACTTTACTCCTGTGCAACACTTTGTGTCTTTGTCTGTCTTTCAACAACAATATGTAAAAAATTGGGGCAGTAGGGGTTGTGCAAATAATGGCTAACAGATAAGACAGCCAGACAAACATATGTGGAGAGTGAAGAATGAAACATTACAAGGGAAAGGGGAATTAAACCCAGTCAATAATAAACCAAGGACTTGTGGTTTACATGGTGGCCAACTAGGGGTGCCATTGGATAGGATTTGCATACCAATTGCACATTCAAAAAGATTGCAGACTTTTTAATGACAAATGTATTTTCCTGGGTTTTTTTTATTGACTGTAACATTGTAAGTCTGTTAGTTTATTTTATTATTCTGCTTATTTCTCTCCTGTTTTATTGCATTGCTATGCAACCTGGCACAAGAATTTCCTTCGGGATTAATAAAGTTCTATTCTTAACTTATCATTTCAATACAAGCGAAGACCCTATTTCTGCCAAAAAAAGGACACACTGTTCCGCCTTCACCGGTGCTTGTGAAGTGATGTTCCCTGTGGTGCTCGCTCAAAGTCCTTATCTCATCTCTGGTTTCCTCTGGTCCTCATTTTCCTCTGCCCTTTGAACGACGTCATCCATCCATGACCCCCCCCCCCCCCCCATCTCCTGTTCACTCATCTACAATGAGTCGGCCTCACAAACTCTCATAAAGATTCTGATTGATTTTAATTGGTGTCTCATCATCCTCATCATCCTCATCATCATCATCAGCAGCAGCAGCAGCATGAAGGCCCGACCCAACCATGCACACTACAATGTGATGTGAGCCCCCGTCCATTATTGCTGGGCAGGGGGGGGTTAACATCGGTACAGTTGTGGTCAATATTTTCCATACACATGTAAAGAACATGTATGTCTTATTTTTCTGTGATAGAGTGATTGGAGCACATATACTTCTTTGTCACACAAAAACATTCATGAAGTTTGGTTCTTTTATGAATTTATTATGAGTCTACTGAAAATGTGACCAAATCTGCTGGGTCAAAAATATCCATTACAGCAACATGAATGATCAATTTATGTGATGTAGAAAGTTGTGGCCTCTTAACTTCTTGTGAGTGAATATGATTGACTACAGCTGGTGACTTCTCTGAGGCCATTTAAATATGACTCATTTGAGACAATCATTAGACTCAGACACAAACACTACAATGGGAAAGTCAAAGGAGCGCAGCACGGATCTGAAAAAGCGGATCATTGAGTTGAACAAGTCAGGAAAGTCACTTGGCGCAATTTCAAAGCGGCTACAGGTCCCGAGATCAACTGTGCAAACAATTGTTTGTAAGTATAAAGTGCACGGCACAGTTGTGTCACGATCAGGAAGAAAACATTACATTTACATTTACATTTACATTTAGGGCATTTGGCAGATGCTTTTATCCAAAGCGACTTACAAAGAGTACATGTGTTGAAGGAGAGCGCAATATATCACTGTGGTACCTGAAGATAGGAAATATAGCGTTTTGAGCGTTCATATTTACGAGTAGCCTGGAAATACCACACCACATCTAGAAAGCTGTGGGTCTGGTAAATGAGTAATGAAATGGCCAAACTAGCTGGGCAGGCGTGCAATTCTCAGCATTCCTACAACATCTGAGAACGAACAACAATGCTAAGTACCATTAATAAATGTCCAGATGTACAAACATGCCAGGTTAGTGCATAGGATTATCAGAGGAGGGTGGGGGGGGGTTATGTAGAGTCCAGACGTGCAACTCTGAACAGGTGGGTCTTGAGTCTACATTTGCGGAAGAAGCTGGGACGAGCGACTCGGCCGTCCTTGAACATGAGCAGGGAGCTCATATCTCACCCACTGCGGAGCCAGCAACAGAGAAGAGTTGGGACTCAGAAGAGCGATGATTTGGCTGTCTTTTAGTGAAGGTAGGGTACCAGTAAAGCTATCACCTGCTGCTGAGAGCAATTGGTCAGGATATGGTCAAGAGTCAACCGAGCAACCACCAAACAAGCAGTCTGCAATGAATTAGAAGCTTCTGGAAACACAGGTGTCAGGTCCACAGTCAAGTGGTTTTACATCGCCATGGGCGAAGAGGCTGCCCGTGCAGAAGGAAGCCCTCGCTCCAGAAGCGGCACCCTTAAGGCTCGACTGAAGTTTGCTGCCGATCACATGGACAAAGAAAGGCCTTCTGCGAGGAAAGATTCTGTGGTCAGATGAAACAAAAATGGAGCTCTTTGGCCACAATGACCAGAAATATGTTGGAGGAGAGAAGGTGAGGCCTTTAACCCCAAGAACACCATGCCTACTGTCAAGCATGGCGGTGGTAGTATTATGCTCTGGGGCCTGTTTTGCTGCCAATGGAACTGGTGCCTTTACAGAAAGTAAATGGAATAATGAAAAAGGTGTCACGGTTTCGCTTTCTATGTGTCTCGGCCGTGTCTCCCGGGCTCCCTGTGTGTTGGTGGCCGTGGCTCCGGACTCCGGTGCCGCCCCAGCGTCATCAGCTGCACCTGCGCTGCGTTCACACCTGCTGCCATCTATCTGCAATCAACCACAAAATAAGAACACCCGGCTTTCCACCCACTCAGGGCCAGATCATTGTGTTAGTCAGTATTGAGTTAGTCAGTCTGGATCGTGACCCGTCTCCAGCCAGCCCGCTCCTCTCCCTGCCTGCCTGCCTCTCATCTAAATAAATATTCTTTGTTGCTGTACTCCGAGTCTGAGTCTTGCGTTTGGGTCCTCCTGTACATCGTGACAGAAGGAGGATTATCTCCAAATTCTTCAGGAGAACCTAAAATCATCAGCCAGAAGGTTGGGTGGCGCAGTTGGGTGTTGGGTGTTGTTGTACTGTTGCCCAATCGTGCTTTGGATGTCAATGTTTAAATATGGGTGGATCATGGCATTGGACTTGTTTGTACAGACGTTGGGTGGTGGCTGGCTGATAGGAACTGTGTGCTTTCTTTTTTATGCTGCCTGTGTGTGTGTGCGTGCCTGCATGCACGTGAGAAACACGTGTTTATGTCCATGATGATCTAACAGGACAATGACCCCAAACACACATCAAAAGTGGTAAAGGAATGGCTAAATCTGCCTAGAATTAAGGTTTTAGAATGGCCTTCCCAAAGTCCTAACTTAAACCCCATCGAGAACATGTGGACAGTGCCGAAGAAACAAGTCCATGTCAGAAAGCCAACAAATCTAGCTGAACTGCACCGATTCTGTCAAGAGGAGTGGTCAAAGATTCAACCAGAAGCTTGCCAGAAGCTTGTGGATGGCTACCAAAAGCGCCTAATTGAGGTGAAAATGGCCAAGGGACATGTAACCAAATATTAGCATTGCTGTATGTATATTTTTGACCCAGCAGATTTGGTCACATTTTCAGTCGACCCATAATAAATTCATAAAAGAACCAAACTTCATGAATGGTTTTTTGTGTGACAAAGAAGTATATGTGCTCCAATCACTCTATCACAGAAAAATAAGAGTTGAAGAAATGATTGTAAACTCTGGACTGCCATGACATACATGTTCTTGTTACAAGTGTATGTAAACTTTTGACCACAACTGTAGGCTGCTGTAGAACACAACATGAACAATACAGTACAGTACAGTAGGCTTACTGGAGCTTTCCTGGTGTTGTATGTGTGCTGCCCATTGTACAGCATGCTGGGTGTTTTGTGTGTGTGTTTTGTGTGTGTTGTTTTTTTTGGGGGGTGGGGGCACACATGGTGTAGGCTAGAATAAAAGTGAAAGATGAATGGTGAGTTTTCAGTTGTGTTATCTTCGTTAAATTATTTTGTTTCTTGTTATTTTATTTCTTATCTTGGGTGGGGGGGTGAGTTGTGGTGCACCTACTGTGGAACACCCTTCAACTGGACTTAAGATCTGCGGTCTCTCTCTCTGTTGGCACTTTTAAAAAGCAGCTCACGACTCGTCTGTTCAGACTGGCCTTTGTCTAGCCTCTGTCTGTGTGATTTTTATTTCCTTTGTTTTTATTGTCTTATTTTAACTACTTTACTCCTGTGCAACACTTTGTGTCTTTGTCTGTCTTTCAACAACAATATGTAAAAAATTGGGGCAGTAGGGGTTGTGCAAATAATGGCTAACAGATAAGACAGCCAGACAAACATATGTGGAGAGTGAAGAATGAAACATTACAAGGGAAAGGGGAATTAAACCCAGTCAATAATAAACCAAAGGACTTGTGGTTTACATGGTGGCCACTAGGGGTGCCATTGGATAGGATTTGCATACAATTGCACATTCAAAAAGATTGCAGACTTTTTAATGACAAATGTATTTTCCTGGTTTTTTTTTATTGACTGTACATTTGTAATAACTGTCTTTGTAAATCTGTTTATTTGTATTATTCTGTTATTTCTCTGTTTTATTGATTGCTATGCAACCTGGCACAAGAATTTCCTTCGGGATTAATAAAGTTCTATCTTAACTTATCATTTCAATACAAGCGAAGACCCTATTTCTGCCAAAAAAAAGGACACACTGTTCCGCCTTCACCGGTGCTTGTGAAGTGATGTTCCCTGTGGTGCTCGCTCAAAGTCCTTATCTCATCTCTGGTTTCCTCTGGTCCTCATTTTCCTCTGCCCTTTGAACGACGTCATCCATCCATGACCCCCCAACCCCCCCCATCTCCTGTTCACTCATCTACAATGAGTCGGCCTCACAAACTCACATAAAGATTCTGATTGATTTGAATTGGTGTCTCATCATCCTCATCATCCTCATCATCATCAGCAGCAGCAGCAGCAGCATGAAGGCCCGACCCAACCATGCACACTACAATGTGATGTGAGCCCCCGTCCATTATTGCTGGGCAGGGGGGGGTTAACATCGGTACAGTTGTGTGTCCAGAGTTTCCAATAATTTCTACAACTCTTATTTTTCTGTGATAGAGTGATTGGAGCACATACTTCTTTGTCACAAAAAACATTCATGAAGTTTGGTTCTTTTATGAATTTATTATGGGTCTACTGAAAATGTGACCAAATCTGCTGGGTCAAAAATATACATACAGCAACATGAATGATCAATTTAGGTGCTTTGTGGCCTCTTAACTTCTTGTGAGTGATTATGATTGACTACAGCTGGTGACTTCTCTGAGCCATTTAAATATGACTCATTTGATACAATCATTAGACTCAGACACAAACACTACAATGGGAAAGTCAAAGGGGCGCAGCACGGATCTGAAAAAGCAGATCATTGAGTTGAACAAGTCAGGAAAGTCACTTGGCGCAATTTCAAAGCGGCTACAGGTCCCGAGATCAACTGTGCAAACAATTGTTTGTAAGTATAAAGTGCATGGAACAGTTGTGTCACTGCCACGATCAGGAAGAAAACATTACATTTACATTTACATTTACATTTAGGGCATTTGGCAGATGCTTTTATCCAAAGCGACTTACAAAGTGTACATGTGTTGAAGGAGAGGCAGCAATATATCACTGTGGTACCTGAAGATAAGAATAGAGCCGTTTTCGAGCGTTCATATTTACGAGTAGCCTGGAAATCCACACCCACATCTAGAAAGCTGTGGGTCTGGTAATGAGTAATGAAAATGGCCCAACTAGCTGGGCAGGCGTGCAATTCTAAGCATTCTACAACATCTGAGAACGAACAACAATGCTAAGTACCATTAATAAATGTCAAGATGTACAAACATGCAGGTTAGTGCTAGGATTATCAGAGGAGGGTGGGGGGGGGTTATGTAGAGTCCAGGTGAACTCTGAACAGGTGGGTCTTGAGTCTCTTGCGGAAGCTGGCGAGCGACTCGGCCGTCCTGACGTGAGCCGGGAGCTCATTCCACCACTGAGGAGCCAGAACCGTGAAGAGTTGGGACTCGGAAGAGCGATGTTTGGCTGTTTTTAGTGAAGGCGGTACCAGTCGTTTGGCAGAAGTTCTCGGGCTGGGGCTTAAAAAAACCGCAAGCTATCACCTGCTGCTGAGAGCAAATTGGTCAGGATGGTCAAGAGTCAACCGAGAACCACCAAAAAGCAGGTCTGCAATGAATTAGAAGCTGCTGGAACACAGGTGTCAGTGTCCACAGTCAAGTGTGTTTTACATCGCCATGGGCTGAGAGGCTGCCGTGCAAGAAGGAAGCTCCAGAAGGAAGCTCCAGAAGCGGCACCTTAAGGCTCGACTGAAGTTTGCTGCTGATCACATGGACAAAGAAAAGGCCTTCTGGAGGAAGGTTCTGTGGTCAGATGAAACAAAAATGGAGCTCTTTGGCCACAATGACCAGAAATATGTTTGGAGGAGAGAAGGTGAGGCCTTTAACCCCAAGAACACCATGCCTACCGTCAAGCATGGTGGTGGTAGTATTATGCTCTGGGCCTGTTTTGCTGCCAATGGAACTGGTGCTTTACAGAAAGTAAATGGAATAATGAAGAAGGTGTCACGGTTTCGCTTTCTATGTGTCTCGGCCGTGTCTCCGGGCTCACTGTGTGTTGGTGGCCGTGGCTCCGGACTCCGGTGCCGCCCCAGCGTCATCAGCTGCACCTGCGCTGCGTTCACACCTGCTGCCATCTATCTGCAATCAACCACAAAATAAGAACACCCGGCTTTCCACCCACTCAGGGCCAGATCATTGTGTTAGTCAGTATTGAGTTAGTCAGTCTGGATCGTGACCCGTCTCCAGCCAGCCCGCTCCTCTCCCTGCCTGCCTGCCTCTCATCTAAATAAATATTCTTTGTTGCTGTACTCCGAGTCTGAGTCTTGCGTTTGGGTCCTCCTGTACATCGTGACAGAAGGAGGATTATCTCCAAATTCTTCAGGAGAACCTAAAATCATCAGCCAGAAGGTTGGGTGGCGCAGTTGGGTGTTGGGTGTTGTTGTACTGTTGCCCAATCGTGCTTTGGATGTCAATGTTTAAATATGGGTGGATCATGGCATTGGACTTGTTTGTACAGACGTTGGGTGGTGGCTGGCTGATAGGAACTGTGTGCTTTCTTTTTTATGCTGCCTGTGTGTGTGTGCGTGCCTGCATGCACGTGAGAAACACGTGTTTATGTCCATGATGATCTAACAGGACAATGACCCCAAACACACATCAAAAGTGGTAAAGGAATGGCTAAATCTGCCTAGAATTAAGGTTTTAGAATGGCCTTCCCAAAGTCCTAACTTAAACCCCATCGAGAACATGTGGACAGTGCCGAAGAAACAAGTCCATGTCAGAAAGCCAACAAATCTAGCTGAACTGCACCGATTCTGTCAAGAGGAGTGGTCAAAGATTCAACCAGAAGCTTGCCAGAAGCTTGTGGTTGGCTACCAAAAGCGCCTAATTGAGGTGAAAATGGCCAAGGGACATGTAACCAAATATTAGCATTGCTGTATGTATATTTTTGACCCAGCAGATTTGGTCACATTTTCAGTCGACCCATAATAAATTCATAAAAGAACCAAACTTCATGAATGTTTTTTTGTGTGACAAAGAAGTATATGTGCTCCAATCACTCTATCACAGAAAAATAAGAGTTGAAGAAATGATTGTAAACTCTGGACTGCCATGACATACATGTTCTTGTTACAAGTGTATGTAAACTTTTGACCACAACTGTAGGCTGCTGTAGAACACAACATGAACAGTACAGTACAGTACAGTAGGCTTACTGGAGCTTTCCTGGTGTTGTATGTGTGCTGCCCATTGTACAGCATGCTGGGTGTTTTGTGTGTGTGTTTTGTGTGTGTTGTTTTTTTTGGGGGGTGGGGGCACACATGGTGTAGGCTAGAATAAAAGTGAAAGATGAATGGTGAGTTTTCAGTTGTGTTATCTTCGTTAAATTATTTTGTTTCTTGTTATTTTATTTCTTATCTTGGGTGGGGGGGTGAGTTGTGGTGTTGGTTGATAGGGTATACGCCTCGCCGTGAGATCCAGTTGTAGTTGCACGTCTAACCACTAGAGTGCACTGTTGCTTATATATATATAATATATATATATCTCAATTTCAATTTAAAGAGCTTTATTGGCATGGGAAACATACATTTACATTACCAAAGCGAGTGGTGAATAAAAATAAAAACAAAATTAATTTAATTTACAATTTTCGACTGAGCTGAGCGTGATGTTAGGCGGCACTTAGGCGTGATGTAGGAGGCGGGACTTAGGCGTGACGTGAGCGGGACTTAGGCGTGATTTGGGCGGAATATAGGCGTGACGTGGGCGGGACTTTGAACCGGATGTTATGAGTATTTATTCCGTCCTGAGGCGGCGGCGACGTTTGTGCTGCCGCAGATCGACGCTGATCATATCTCTCTCTCTCTCTCTCTATAAAATATATATATACTGTATATATACTGTATATATACTGTATATAAATGCTGATAAAAGCTGGGATCGCACCAGAGAAACAGGTACGGGAAAATCATAGTTTACATTTTTTATTTTTCTTTGTCATAACGAAACCGTTGGTTTTTTTTATTGTTGGTTTTTTTCTGCATTTCTCTTCCTCTCCTATATTTGAATTGTCATACATGTATTGTGATGTGGGGGATCTTTTTGGACCTTTGGGCTATAATTCAACAGTTTACTTTTGTATAGTTCAACTGGGAAAAAGACATCATAGTAACCAATCACAATAACATGCATATGTTGTTACACGGTTGTTACACAACCACCTCACACACACACACACACACACACACACACAGACACACACATACACACACACACGCGATAATATATTATATAATATATATTTTTTCATTTCACTCTATATCCTGTATGTGTGTGTGACAAATAAGATGAGATAAGACAAGAGAGAACTTTATTAATCCCGAAGAAAATTCTTGCGCCAGGTTGCATAGCAATAGAATAAAACAATGGAGAAATAAACAGAAGAATAATAAAAAATAAAATAACAGATTTACAAATGTACAGTAAGTCTAAGTCCTAGGAGATGTATAAAAATACAGATAAGATATTAAGTCCGCAAAAACAATTTGGCAATAATTGGAGTGTAATAAAAGGGTAATAATAATAATGGTAAGAGGATGTATTGCACATGATATAAAGAATGTTAACGAATATTAAAGAATGTTAAAGAATATTACATCTTAAATAATATCGTCTTAATAACGCCTTAATTACATCTTAAACATCTTAAATAAGCATCTTGAATATTAGTTATGTATTTTTCTCAACATAAAACACATCTATATCCATAACTCTGTGTGTGTGCGCGCATGTGCGGAACGATACGCGCCTTTACGTCGCCGACGTAGTGACCTCACGCAGAGTCTACTTCGTGGCTCCGCCTCTCCCTCTCCGCGGATCGACAAGAGGTTCGTATTTATGGTCAGTATCTCCCATATGTATACACTTACAAATATGTTCTTTTTTTTATGTATTTAAGTGAAATTCACATTGGGGTCTCACAGTGTGTGTGTGTGTGTCTGTCTGTCTGTCTGTGTGTGTGTGTCTCTGTCTGTGTGTGTGTGTCTCTGTCTGTGTGTGTGTGTGTGTGTGTGTGTGTGTGTGTGTGTGTGTGTGTGTGTGTGTGTCAGTGGATCCAGACTGAGGCGGAATGGGGCTTGTTTGCACACGTTAGTTTGTTTGCTGGGTGCTGGGGGTGTCTTGCTTTCGAGGAATACTAGTCATGGTGCCGGAGGAGGGAATCCAAATGTTTTTATTATCGCTTCTGTCATTCCTCTGTCCTTAGACATTCCAGTAATTAGTCTGCGGGGAGGAGTGCCACCATGGCGACTGCTGAAGTCACGTTGGCTGTGAGGGGAGAGACGTCTCCAGGTACAGTGTTCTTCTGCTGCTGCTGGCTTAATATATCACACCACCTCGAAGTTCAAAGTTCAACCCCCCCCCTCCCCCGCCTTCTTTTGACATCTTTGTTGAGGACATGTTGACACCCCCCCCCCCCCCACTCAATGGGACCTTTATTGAGAGAGCCCAAGTTCCTCCTCTTCTCCTGCCACCCCCCCACCCACCCATGGGAGCTTTATCGAGAGAGCATAAGGCCCCCCCCCCCCCCCCCTCACCCATGGGAGCTTTATCGAGAGAGCCTAAGTCCTCCCCCCCTCAATGGGACCTTTATTGAGAGAGCCCAAGTTCCTCCTCTTCTCCTCCTGCCCACCCCCCCCCCCCCCCCACACACACACACCCATGGGATCTTTATCGAGAGAGCCTAAGTCCCTCCCCCTCTCCCGTCCCCCTTCCGGTATCACCTATGAGACCTTATTTCTCCTTATACTCCCCCGCCGTAGACTATCGATATTAATTATTAATTCCGAAATAAGTTCCCACACTGGGCGGGGCTTCTATTCTTCTTCTATTGTACTCCGATTATTGTCAGGGACGCAGGCTTTATACTGTTGCACTGCAGCCTTTTATTGAACTTTTATGAATAACCCGTGCATGGATAGACGGATATGGGCTATTGACCATAACTATTGTTTGATGATGGCTACCTCAGGCGATACTCAGGCGATACCGCAGTATCAAGTGCCACACGAGCAGACTCAGAGACAGCTTCCACAGTCAGGCCATCAGGCTGCTGAACAAGTTCGGCATCAATGTCTAAATGCTAGTGCTAAGTGTTACTGCTAGTGCTAGTCCTGGTGATAAGTTGTTACTGCTGGAGCTAGCGCTGGTAGCAGTGCTAAGTGTTGGTGCTAGTGCTGGTGTTACTGCTAGTGCTGGTCCTGGTGCTAGTGTTACTGCTAGTGCTGGTGCTAGTACTGGTGTTAGTGCTAGTCCTGGTGCTAGTACTGGTGTTGGTGCTGGTCCTGGTGCTAGTACTGGTGTTAGTGCTAGTCCTGGTGCCAACTGCTGGTGCTAGTGTTGTGTCGACTGTCTGGGAAGGTATTCTGTGACATTCTGTGAATGTCAGCATATAACAATGTATATTTTAGTACATTGATTTATATGTGTATTGCTCACCTGGATATTTTTGCTGTATATTCCATTTCATTTATATTTCATTTACTTATTTTACAGAGAATTTATATTCATAGTTCTATTTCTATTTTGCATAGTTCTATTTCTATTTTGTATTCTTTTATAATTACTGTCGGCTGTCGGGCGTTTTTGCACAAAAAGTTTTTCACTCACTGCTTATACTCACGTGTAAATTGTGAAGTGACAATAAAAATACTTGAAACTTGAAACTCTTTATACCATGTGAACACATCTTGCCATATCAAATGTCTCTAAAACATCTCCAGACATCGACCCACTGTGACTCATTCTGTAATGACAGCTGTTATTACTTTGACAATGTAAATGGTAAATGGATTGCATTTTATAGCGCCTTTATACAAAGTGCTTTACAGCATTGCCTCACATTCACCCATTCATACACCGACGGCGGTGCCAACCATGCAAGGTAACACAACCAACACGTCAGGAGCAGTTAGGGTTAGGTGGCGTCTTGCTCAGGGACACCTCGACACTTGGCGAGGAGGTGGAGCCCGGGGATCGAACCAGCAGCCTCCTGGTTGCCAGACAACCGATCTTACCTCCTGAGCTACTGCCGCCCCCATGTCACCTGTCCTGTATTATGCTTTTTTTTCCAGGTGAGGTTATCGCAGTGGTTGGTAGCTGTGAAGCCCTGGGGAGTTGGTGCCATGCGAGAGCGCTGACTTTGCACCCTGAGGTTGGCGATGAGGGGTGAGCTATGGGTGGTGTTTTTTTTTTCACATACTAGTATGTGGACATTCAGACAATGTCAATATATAGTAAACCTCCATAAAGAAATAAATCCTCTCTTTCCAGCACTGTGTGGAGAAGGACCATCACTGTGCCGAGAGGACATGAGTCCAAGTATCGATATTTCAAAGGCTTCTTCCTGGAGTCAAAGGTGAGCTTCCTGTAACAATGCAGCCTAATGTGCAAATAATAAACGGTAATGTAAAATAATTCATTACTCCTTCTGGTTTGGTTGAACTAGCCTTTACAACATACAGTATATCGGTGCAGTGCATTGAAGCAAAGCTAGAAAATGGGTAGTTTTCCAAGTCGAGTCAAGTCCTATTTATTTTGAAAGTACATTTAACGCTCAGAGCAGCCAAGTAAAATCACAATAAAACAAAAACACACCAGTGCACAAGAAACACATGAATCTGCACAGGTTACAAATCGACCAGCAACCAGCACGTTTGAACGTTGACTATAGTTTGTTGACACGAGAACTGCTGAAGTTCATGCACAGCTGAGTCAGCAGGAGTAGTTACAGTTTCTCTCCTGCTTAGTGCAGCTGTTGTACTGTTGCCCAATCGTGCTTTGGATGTCAATGTCTAAATATGAGTGGATCATGGCATTGGACTTGTGTTTTTACAGACGTTGGGCGGTGGCTGGCTGATAGGAACTGTTTGTTTTCCTTTGTCTGCTGCCTGTGTGTGCGAGCACGTGAGAGACACGTGTTTATATCAATTGAACTGATCTAATTGGAACCGGCTCTAATCATTCCACACGGAGAAGCTTATAAGCTTATAAGATTTATAAGGTCGCCCGGTTTATTGCACCAGCACTGTACGTTCATTCAGCGTACATTATAGTGCGGCTTACTGTGCAAACTCTTCGTTTAACTTTTTCGCCTTCGTTGAGCGAGTGCAAAACACAAACATGACCAAATATGCAAAGCTTCTTCCGATACCACAACTGCATACACTGTCAGCACACGTAGTTGGTCCCAGAGGGAAGTGAAAATGAGTCAAACAGACGAGGCAAGAAGAGAGTTTGGCTACGTCCGTATATGTCCTTCTTATGACTCGAGCAGCAGTCATAAGAAGGACACCTTTTTAAATGGAGGTCTAAACTGATAGCTCAGAGTTTAAGAGGCTGAAGTGACCTTAGCAAGGACAATAGCCATGAGTGTGTGACAACACTGACCTTTTCCTGCCTGATGTCATGTGACATCAGACACCTTCATTAAACTCCATTATAATTCAATCCTTTTAAACATATAGACCATTTTAGTGAAAGGACAAAACATCATCTTCACTAGGGTGTATGAGTCCGTCTTCAGTCTTTTTAACCTTTTTCACTGCATATACAGGTCGTAACTGATGTCACCCTTTCAAAATGACTTCCAAGTTGTTGCATCTTCCAGAGACGTCTCCGGTACGAAGGTGAAGCGGCAGTCAAGATGCACTACATGTTGACGCATGGCCAGTTAATATATGTTAATGTTAACTGGCACCACCGTCCTTATATTGTGGAGGTGAAAGGTATTCCAATAACTTCCAATACCATGTAACAACTTTTCCCAATCTAATAATCTCTTCTCACCCCTCCAGTCCCAAGCAAGGCTGCATTGAGACCAAAGTATAAATCTACAATACAATATACAGTATATATAGTTGTTGTTGTGAATTGACCTCTATATTTCATATTGGCATTTTCAGAGTGCAGGGGGCTCCTGCCAGGTGATCGTCAATAAGTGGGAGACCCATCACCAGCCTCGCACCATGACTCCCACAGGTATAGCAACCCCCCCCCCCCGGAATAAGGTGCAAATGTGTGGCTCTGTGGTGCACATTTCTGGGTCGCGTTTTCCAAGAAACTATGGAACCTGTTTTAGCACTCCCACTTCCCCGGCTGGAGTGACAACGCCCGAAGTCTACTTTGAGCGTTTTCCCGGGGGGCGAATCAGCGACGTTTCACCCTCCCAACTCGCTGGATCGTCTTCTGTTTGGTTACACCCCCCTCCTTCACTTGTAAGCCGACCGAGCTCCTGAAATAGTCCCCTGTAATCTAGGAAGGTCAGTGAGGTCCCTCTGCTGTTTCTTCCAAGAAGGCTGGTTCCTGGAAAGCCAGAGGAAAGGAACAGAGACAGAGGAAACACGTGGCCATTGTTAGCTTATGGCAGACAACAACAAGCTCCGTCAAGATGAGAACAAACAGCAAGTCGTACTGTTGTCGTAACCTGTCCCCCCCCCCCCCCCCCCCCCCCACGGCGCTGGCCTCACATCATCACGCCACACAACCAAAGCGTTCTTGTGTTTGATGGTTTTAGCTGTATAACCTTTGCTCGACAACCTTGTGCAACCTCCCAGCAATGTCCTGTCTCAAATGTCAAACAGACAAACACTTTTTTATTTAGTTTTTTACAAAACAAATTGTGAATTTTATTTGCATTTTACATTTACATTTACATTTAGGGCATTTGGCAGACGCTTTTATCCAAAGCGACTTACAAAGAGTACATTTGTTGAAGTAGAGACAGCAATATATCACTGTGGTGCCTGAAGATAAGAACAGAGCTGTTTTCGAGCATTCCTATTTACGAGACTAATAGAACGAGTTTCATAATTGGCAAGTTGCCTGCATAAGTAGCTGGGCAGGCGTGCGATTCTAAGCACGACATTTTACTTTAGTTTGAGCAGTGTTTGCTTATCAAGTGGTCGGTTGTCCATCTATTTTAAAGACCCACTCTACCAAATTCAGCCCCATGCTCTGATTGAACCCCAAATCACCACAATGCTAGGAATAGTATACAGTATATGACCGTTTCTCTCTGGCCCTTCTAATGCCCCATGCTTGTTTTATTACAGAGGCCCACATGAATTGCGACGACGGCCAATTCGGTATTCACGGTAAGATGTAAAGCCAAGCCAAACATACTTTTATTGATATTAGAATTGTATATGCCCTTGTTTTTGCTGTACTTGCTTGCAGGCGTCTTACTAATTAAGGTTCTGCTACTTCTGTATACCTTTTTTTAATAGATTAAACTAGTGAAGATAAATCTAGTACCCATGCATGCATGCATTAAAGGAGCACACCCATAATTAATGTTATGACACCTGTGGTTGTCCTAAGAGTGTCTTTTACTCGTATCAATCTGATACGTCTACCATTGGCTATACTTCTTCCCCCCTGTGGTAACGGTCTTATGTCCTGTCCTGTCCTGCCACACCACCACAGGTGGGGTGGACTGTGTGGACTCCGGGTGGCTCACATGCCAGGCGGAGGTGCGTCTGCGTCTCCACTACTCCAAGAGCGCACCTGTGTCCATCACCAAGAAGAAATACAAGAAGTCCCGCTTCAGGTATCGTGAAGGCCCTCGTCCGGAGGAAATCCCTGAGTTACTCCCTGAGTTCAAAGCTACTTTAAAGGACTCCTATTTACCACCAGGGGTGACCGTGATTAGCCATTCCAAGCGGTTTCCCAGTTGCTACAGGAAAGCCACAGAGGAAACACGTGGCCATTGTTAGCTTATGGCAGACAACAACAAGCTCCGTCAAGATGAAAACAAACAGCAAGTCGTACTGTTGTCGGGTAGGCTGGTGGGCTGATCTATCCACCATACTTCTAGCTGGACACTCCCACTTGTGATGTCAAGTGGGGCCATTCCAGACGGTTTTTTTAAACCGCTTGAAATGGCTAATCACGCTCACCTGGTGGCATATACAGGTACCACAGTGATATATTGCTGCCTCTCCTTCAACAAATGTACTCTTTGTAAGTCGCTTTGGATAAAAGCGTCTGCCAAATGCCCTAAATGTAAATGTAAATATTTTGTTACAATTACAAAAAAGGCAACCTAAAACTTGTCAATCATACATGGTCGTTTTTAACAAAAAGGTTTTTACTCCCACTGAGGTATTCAACCGGGCTAATCTCCCTCTCCCCAGGATCAAGCTCAATCTGGAGGGCTACGAGGAGGAAGGAGACGAGGAGGAGGACGAGGGGCAGCACGAGGGGCTGCACGAGGGGCTGCAGCAGGTGCCGCCCAGCCCCACCACCCTGGACAGCATAGCCACCACGCTGGAGATCAGCATGATCAGCAGCGAGGGCTACAAGTCGCGCCACTCGCAGCCCGACTGCGGCTACGCGCTGGAACCCTCGCGCTGGACCGAGTACAGCATCCAGACCATGGACCCCGACAACCTGGAGCTCACCTTCGAGTTCTTCGAGGTAAAACCGCTCCCGATCTTTTTAGCGAGTTCCCATTCTGTGCCGCGCTTAAAGATCGGTTCTGTTCAGGCCACCACCCAGCGCCTGCTGATTGGCAGCTACGGGGGGCCATGGTTTAGGTGCGACGACCGTAAGAAGCGTTTGTTCGGAAACGACAATGGCCAAAGACAGACGGTTCATCCAATCGCCTGCCAAGGATTTTTTCGAAGCGCCAGCCCTTCTCAAGTGACGACTTCCCAGGTGGTTCTGTGAAAGTCCGGTTGGCTGCCTCCGGCTTCCTATAGCTGCTCTGCTCGCCAGTTGTCCTTTCCAGAGGCGAAAATGTTTTTTAAAAAAAGTTACGATGCCAGCACACATCCAAACATTTCAACAGTGGCCGACAGACCAGGGTTAGCGAATGTGGTTAGGGCAGGAAAAGTCTGCGCGTATCAGAGCGAGAACGTCCTTCATTGAGTCCTTGACATCTATCTGAATGAAGGCGCTTTGGATAATGGTGTCTGCCAAGTGACTAATCAGCAAATGGTGTTTTTCAAGCACACACACACACACACACGTGGTCTTATGGGGGTTTTTCATGGGACAACATGTGACTTCTTGTATTCCCAAATGTCAAGGCTAGCTTGAATCTCTTCAAGTAATCTCATGCACTTGATTTTCAACAGGTTTTTAGTACAAATCTCTTGATTTCAATAGGGGATTGTGGTTCAACTCTCTTGATTTCAATCGGGTTTTGGTCCAAATCTAGGGGTTTTGGACCAAATCTCGTGATTTCAAGAGGGGTTTTTGGACCAAATCTCTTGTGATTTCAAGAGGGGTTTTTGGACCAAATCTTGTGTGATTTCAAGAGGGGTTTTTGATCCAAATCTCTTGTGATGTCCAACCCCCTCCCGCAGGAGGACCTGGGGGAGCATGTGGTGCAGGGCGACACGCACCCCGGCCATGTTGGCACCGCCTGCCTCCTCTCCTCCTCCTTCTCGGATAACGGGAAGGACGCCGGCGTCGCCACGGTGCCCATCATGGGCCGCAACTCCCGGCAGACCATCGGGAAGGTCAGAGGTCAGGACGCCATCTTTTTTTTTCCCCTGCCTCTTCTTCACTTCTCTTTTTTAGTTTTAGTTTTACTTTAGTTTTTACGACGACATCACGTCACATCACATCAGTGCAAGATGTGAATATGACGTGTGAATAAGACGTGTTTCAAGATTCAAGATTTCTTTATTGCCATATGTAACAAGAACAATGGAATGTGTACTCCCCATTCATTCTTCTCACCATAAATTCTGTGAAGACATGTCTCTTTTGTCTTAATACATGTAAAAAAAAAAAAGAAAAAGCACATTACTGTTGTATTACATTGACTTTTGAAGCTGCACTTTACAAACTAATGCATTAGATTCACTTTCTCAGAAAACAGGAATGGCTTTATTGCCTAAGGTTTTGCCAACAACGAATGCGCTTTCTTGGGGCAATTGTACATGCACTTACATGTACTGTCTTGAACACATTTGTGGCACTACCCACATTTACATTCCACTGTACAAAGGACCTGTACCTGAACAACAATCTCTCTTCCAGTCACGCAGTGAAGCAGTGCCAAACCTGGGCGTGGTGTCTCTCTCTTTGACTTTCTTTGTCTGTCTCTCAATTCAATTCAATTTAACGAGCTTTATTGGCATGGGAAACGTACACTTACATTGCCAAAGCGAGTGGTAAATAAAAAGTATACTTAGAAATATATACAGGTCAGTAAGAAGAAATTATATTAAATTACTATATATATATATATATATATATATATATAATAATGAAGAAAAAAATAATAATAGTACAAATAAAAATAATGAGAATAATAATAAACTGGCATTGACAGTCTTTATGGAGGTTGTATTCCGTTGGATGTCCTTTTCCTGTCGCAACAGCTCACAGATCTTGCTGCTGTGTTTGCACATTCCTGTACCTCGCCCAGCAGATATGGACGTTTTTGGTTGTTTGTTAGAGATCTGTGGGAAGTATGTATCTCTAATGTCTTGGTATAGGTGGCAGGTTGTTAGGAAGTGTAGCTCGGTTTCCACCTCCTGTTGGGTGCAGTGGGTACAGAGTCTGTCTTCTCTTGGTAGCCAGGTCTGCCGGTGGCGGCCTCTCTCCACGGCGAGGCTGTGCTCACTGAGTCTGTATCTAGTCAAGGATGTCCTGAGTTTGGGATCGGTCACAGTGCTCAGGTATTCTGCCGTTGTGTGTTGTCTGTTAAGGGCCAAATAGCATTCTAATTTACTCTGTTGTTTGGTTGATTCTTTCCAGTGCGTGAGGTAGTTTTCTTTTTGTTTTCTTATAATTTGGTTTATTCTAATGGGGTTTCTGTCTGGTGGCTCTGCTTGGTTTTGTTAATAGAGTCCCAGAACCAGCTGGCCGGGGGGGCATCGCTCTAGAGTCGGGGGGGAGTCTCTCTGTGGATGAGGGCTTTGTTATGGAGCATGTCGGGGTCACTTTCTTTTAGGTGGTTGAATGCCCTCCTTTGAATTTGTATTTTTTGTGGGTATCGTCCTAATACCGTCTGTCTCTGTCTTTGTCTCTGCCGCTGCCTCTCTCTCTGTCTCTGTGTCTCTGTCTCTCTCTCTCTGTGTCTCTCTCTCTCTCTGTGTCTCTCTCTCTGTCTCTCTCTGTATAGTTTCGAAACTCAGGGAGGATTGAGCTGAATTTGCTGCATGAGGCGTCTCTAATTTCAACATATTTATTACATTGAGTTAGGAAGTGCAGCTCTGTCTCTACAGCCCCCAGACTGCAGTGCGAGCACAGCCTCTCCTCTCTGGGCAGCCAGGTCTGTCTGTGTCTGCCTTCTTCGATGGCGATGTTACGCTCACTAAGTCTCTGTCTCTCTGTGTCTCTCTCTCTCTCTCTCTCTCTCTCTCGGGTTCCAGTGGACTACCTGGTGATCCGGCCGATCCGCGGGCTGCACTGCGACATGAGCGCGTCCTTCACGCGGTACTGGCGGAAGAGGAGCGCGCTGGACGTGGGCCACCGGGGAGCGGGAAGCACAGAGGCGGCCAAGTGAGAGATGCTGTTACACTTGCACTTACGCACTTGCACACACGCACGCACGCACGCACATAGACACACACAGACGGATACTGTTGCACACACACACACACGCGCAGACACACACACACACACACACACACGGGCAGATACTGTTACACACGCATGCACGCACACGCACGCACGCACACACATCCTGTTGCACACACACACACACACACACACACACACACACACACACACAACCCCCATATGTCGATTGTCATTTGCTGTTGGGGGGGTCTGCACCAAACAGCCTGTGTTACAAATGCCCAAAAGTACCCATTTTACCCGTAATAAAAATTTGCAGCTCCTGCGATGTGGATATTCCACTTGGCCTGCATTGCGGTTTTGAAAATACGTTGCTTAATTGTTCAGCCCTAGGGTTGGCCAGCTACCAACACTCTAAAGTCGGGTGTTGGTAGGTTTGGTGCCTGTTGGGGTGAGTGAGTGCAAGTGCGAGTGCGTGTGTGCGTCTGTGCGAGCGCGTGTGTGTGCACGTGTGTGTGTGTGTGTGCGCGCGTGCCTGCGTGCTTGCAAGCAAGCACCTTTTTTTTTTATTTCTTCTTCAATATGTGTGGAACAGGCACCACAAGGTACGGGAGAACACCATCGCCTCGTTCAAGAGTGCAGCCAATCACGTGAGATTCTTTTCCGCCCCCCTGCTCCCCCCCCCCCACATACCACCTTGAAATACACGGTGGTGACTCTGATATCGTAACACTGCCACATTCCCCTGTATCCATGGCGTTTAGTCACACATACACGCAGCGCACACATACTTGCTCGTAATCTCGTGAGATTAAAATGTGCCCTTCCTAGGATATCGAGTCCTCTCCATGCCGCTTTATTTATAGTGTGTATTATTATTATTATAGTGTGTGTGTAGAAATGTGTCCCCACAACAACAAGTCGTCACCACTTCATGTATTCAGCTTTATGTATTCAGTGTCTGTATTTTGTATCGGAATACCGTTGTTTGCAGTCAGTGACACTAAAATGCCCCCTACCTTCTACAGTACACCGGACATGGTTGGCGTCATATAATCTTTATGGTGTTTTATTTATCCATGTGTATGTGTGTGTTCCTACGTTGTGTTCTCCGTGTGCAGGGTGCGGCCTATGTGGAGTTTGACGTGCAGTTCTCCAAGGACTCTGTGCCCATTGTGTACCACGACCTGACCTGCTGCTTTTCCACCAAGAAGGTACCGGGTTAAGGCCTCTGTAGGCTTCTTCCGAAATGTGTCGGAAACCGTCTTCTTTTCGTTCATTTGGCGCGGGGTGGGGGGGTGTCGATGCAGCACTCTCCGAATCCGGTGTATCCGAAAACTCCCTCCTGGCCCCGCCCCCCTCCTCAGTGATAGGCTAGACTAGTGGAGGTATGAAGGGGGGCGGGGCTTGGAGGCTGGCACCAGATCTCAGTAGGTTAACTGAAGTGGGGCCAGTCCAACCCGTTTTTTGAAACTAGTTGGACTGGCTAATCACGGCCACATCTTGTGGTACAAAATGTCTCCTTCATGAAACAACATCATCATTATTATTATCATCAATCACTCACTGTTCCCTGTCTCTCTGTCTCTTCTACTGCGTCAGAAAAACGACAAGACGTCGCTGGAGTTGATCGAGGTGCCAGTGAAGGCCCTGACCTATGACCAGCTGCAGCTCCTTAAGGTGTGCACACACACACACACACACACACACACACACACACACACACACACACACACACACACACACACACACACACACACACACACACACACACACCACACACACACACACACACACACACACACACACACACACACTGAGTGTGTGTGTGTGTGTGTGTGTGTGACACATTGACCTATGTTAGTGTGTAGGTACCCCCTCCAGCCACATTTAATATTTGTTATAGAAAGAAACAGCAAAGCAGGCAGAGCTAACAATATGTCTTGTTGTCAATAATAATAATTATAATTATAATAATAATAATGCGGTTTGTTTGGGTTTGTCTCGCAGCTGGCCCATGCCACTGCCATGAAATCGAAAGATCACAAAGGTAAACCTATTTTACTGTAAATAAGACTTTCTCTGGCTTCACCCATATTTGTTTGATACATAGACGTGAGAGAACTTTTAAGAGTTAAGAGCTTATGGATTTGGTTTAGATCTGCTGGACGACGAAGATGAGATCGACGAGGACCAGCCCTTCCCCAATCTCTCACAGGTATCTGATGCTCATACACGAAAAAACTAAATTGCAGCGTTTTCCCACTTGACTCCACACACACAAACCACCTTTCACACGGACTCTAATGTCATGGCATGTTAATTGCACAACCATACAAAATACAAACACTGAATACATATGGTGGTGGACAACTTTTAAGAGAGTTGTGGGTCACATTTGTATAAACACTATAGATAAAAGGGTATGGAGAGGACTTATATACATGATGAATACTCATGGAGTATTACACAGCATGCAGCTTGCATATACCTTCACATTATGGACTCTTTTGATAACCTATGACACATGACACGCCCCGGTCATCAATTAATCGTGTGTGTGTATGTCATTAGATATTCCAGGCGGTACCTGAGCATGTTGGCTTCAACATTGAGTTGAAGTGGATCTGCCAGTTGAAGGTAATGGTTGTTCAGCTCAGATCTTGTCGTGGATAAAGATTGACATGGGATGGATGGATATTAATGTGCATTAGTATGCTACGGTTAGGCTGAATATAAACTGTTTTCATCTCGGTTCCCTCAGTTGTCTGGCCTTTATTTGTAAATAATTTAAATAAGGTTCCTTGTAAATAATTTACATTTACATTTAGGACATTTAGGACACTTTTATTCAAAGTGACTTACAAAGAGTATATTTAAGTACATTTAAATGAAGTCCTTGTCAGTGGTTGGTTTTTAACCAGTGTGAATTCCAAATTTCTACAGTTAAGAACAAAAAAAGATTATATATGTATATTTTATATATATTTTATATATATTTTATATAGATTATTTGTATATATTTTTAATATGAATTAAAATAATGTAAAACAGGACTGATATTGGACTTAAAAGATTGTAGGACTGAATGAATGCTGAAGAGTTTGCTTACATTCTGGGTGATGTAATATTTGTCAAGGAACCTCTTCTAAGAAATACCCTGATACCCTAAGCTAACTTAGTATAGAAGGTATATAGAGTAGGCCTATATATGACCCATTTAATTTATTCTTTAAGAAATATACTCAATATCACAATGTTTGCAATAATTTTTATGGAGGAAATCCTACTCCAGTAGGATTCTGATGCATAGTGATTGATGATTCATTGTGTTCTTTCATGTGAAATGGCACAGTTTGTGAACGGTGTGTGTTGTTGTTGTTGATGTCGTCGTTGTTGTTGTTGTCGTCAGGACGGCTCCTGGGACGGCAACCAGTCATCGTACTTCAACATGAACTCCTTCCTGGACGTGGTCCTGACCTGCGTGCTGCAGATGGCCGGCCGGCGGCGCATCGTCTTCTCCTGCTTCGACCCGGACATGTGCTCCATGTACGTGCGCTTACACACACACACACACATAAGCACACCACACACACACACACACGTGTGTGTGTACATGTACACCATCCTAGTACTGCGCCTCACGGTGGCTGTGTTGACGTTGAGATGGTATTGTAAACAGGTGGCTACACCAAGTCACGCATGAACACCTTTTTGGCGGTCATGGCCGCCATGTTGAAAAATGGCGGCCATCTTGAATTTCTAACGACTTTCATGTATTATCTAAAATGACAACTCCCAACAAATATTTTAATTTAACTAATTATATCCTCAATATCATGTTATATCCGTCGCTGATAAGAAAATCTATCTGAAAACGGTTGTCACTGGTGTGGTGACCATTTTTTAAAATGGCTGCCATAGGCGCCATGTTAAAAATTCAGGCTCGATATCCAATGTTTTGGCTATAAGTGTACCAAATGTTATGCTTTTCTCACAAAATGCACAAGTGTTATGGATCTCTTGGCTAAGCTGCTCCACTATAATGCAACACATTCTCACCACTACTGGAGAGATTGGTTAGTGTGCCTTCAACAGTCAGTAACAGTACATTCACATGGTCATATTCAGAGTTTATTTATCGTCAGTTGCTTTGGACAAAAGCCACTTACAATAAATAAATGTCACATAGATATAGTAAAGTTACTTGGTGTGGTCATTACTTGCATGTAGTTTTGTTACGTTTACAACTAGCGGTAATTAATAACTGTGCCAACCACGGAATGGTACAGCTCAGCTTGTGTTTCTGTGCTACTTGAATGGAACGTAGACATTGAGTCACGAGTAAGGAGTTATCATTATGCGCACGGCTGATCTTTGACTGCAGACTGACTAATGCTACACGTCTGCAGTGTCAGTGCTGATATCAGCCCAGTGCTGACGTGACTTTTGTACTGTCTCTCTATATCTCTCTTCCCTTTTCTCTCTCTCTCTCTCGCTCTTCTCCATCCCCCCTCCCTCCATCTCTCTCTCACGCTCTCCCTCCCCCCTCCCTCCATCTCTTGCTCCCTCTCCCACCTCCCCCATTGCTTTCCTTTCCGTTCTCTTGCTCTCTCCCCCTCCCTTCATCCCTCTATCTCCCACCTCCCCATCACTCTCTTTTCTCTCTCTCGCTCTCTCTCCCCCCTCCCTCCATCTCTCACTCCCTTTCCCACCTCCCCATCTCTCTCTCACTCTCTCTCCCCCTCCGTCCATCTCTCACTCCCTCTCCCACCTCCCCATCACTCTTTTTCTCCCGCTCTCTCTCCCCCATCTCTCTCTCTGCCCCCCCCTCCTCTCTTTGCCTCTCTCTCTCTCTGTCCTCTCTCCCTCTCTCTCTCTCTGTCTCTCTCTCTCGCTCTCTCTCTCTCTCTCCGTCTCCGTCTCCCTCCCCAGGGTGCGCCAGAAGCAGAACCGGTTCCCCATCCTCTTCCTCACTCAGGGCATATCCGAGGTCTACCCCACCCTGATGGACCTCCGCTGCCAGAGCACCCAGATCGCCATGAGCTTCGCCCAGAGCGAGAACATCCTGGTGAGGGGGCGGGCACGGACACACGTACACACACGTACACACACACGTACACACACGTACACACACGTACACACGCGTACACATGCGTACACACACGTACACACACGTACACACACGTACACATGCATACACACATGTACACACACATTGACGTATACGGAAATGTAAAGTTGATCGAAATTTTAAGTGTTGTATTGGACTAATAGAACTAGTTTTCCTTTGGATCATTTTAGGGAATCATATCTATTTCATATCTATTATTGCGCATCCCTAACTTTATTGTTGTACTTCTACAATAATCTCTCCCTCCCCCTCTCTCTACTTTTTACTTTTCTTCTTCTCTACTTTTTCTTCTTCTCTACTTTTTACCGTACTTATTAGGTACAATTACTAATTGTTTAGAGTTGTTTTAGAATGCATGTTTAGAAGAATACTGCAGGAGTGACTGGGGAGCAAGCATTCCGTTGTACTTGTTACATATGGCAAGAATGAAATGTTGAATCTTGAACCCCGCCCCCCTCCAGGGTATCAGTGCCAACAGTGAGGAGCTGCTGCGGTGTCCCAGCTGGATCCGGGAGGCCCAGACCAAGGGCCTGGTGGTCTTCTGCTGGGGGGATGACAACAACGACCACAGCAACCGCCAGACGCTGCGGGAGCAGGGCATTGACGGCCTCATCTACGACAGGTACACACACACACACTCTCACACACACACACACACACACACACACACACACACACACACTGGTGTTTACTGCTCTGCAACAGGTAGGGTCAGGTATAACACACACACGCACGCAAGTGTGTTTATTAGTATATGCCGGTGTGGTCAGAGATAAGACACACACACACACACACCTGTGTTTATTAGTCTATGCAGGTGTGGTAAGGGACCACGCACACAACCTGTGTTTACTTGTCTCTACAGGTAGGGTCAGACATAACACACACACACACACACACACACACACACACACACAACACACACACACACACACACACACACACACACACACACACACACACACACACACAGGGTGTCCTATACGTGCTGGCTACTGTCCAATGTTGATCCTGATTATAGTTGATATCCACTTGTGTCTGTGGTTCATGACTTTATGGGACATTATGGGTTAGGATGTGTTGGGACACTGCATCAACTCCAACAGGGTGCAGACTACCATGCTAGACTAAAATGCTCGGCAGCTCGGCACACGTCATGGGATTAGCGTCTGTGTCTCTGTGTGTGTGTGTGTGTGTGTGTGGTGTGTGTGTGTGTGTGTGTGTGTGGTGTGTGTGTGTGTGTGTGTGTGTGTGTGTGTGTGTGTGTGTGTGTGTGTGTGTGTGTGTGTGTGTGTGTGTGTGTGTGTGTGTGTGTGTGTGTGTGGTGGGGGGGGTGCTGGGGTCAAGTCCAGCCACTTCCCCATGCTGTGACATCTGCTCCAGGGAAATCCCGCTGCGTGCCTCGTCGTTCAACTTTACACTTCTGCTCCTCTTCTTCTTCTTCTTCTTCTTCTTCTTCTTCTTCTTCTCCTCTTCTCTCGCATCCTTTTCCCGCATCTGTCTCGCGCTCTGTCCGAGGTGTTTGTGGTAACTGTTCCTCTTTCTTTCAGAATTTGTGAGAGCTTCGCGCGACATTATGACTCGAGTTCTCCGGATGCCAGTAATGTCTCTCTGGTTCCTGGTTGTGTGTCCTTTCATTTTGTCTTATTTTACTCACTCCCGTGTATGCGCAGTTTTGTTTTTTAGTTTTCCAAATACTGCCTGAAAGTTTGCACCTCCGCAACAAGACGTGTGTTCTGTGACGATGGGTACATTTACATACAGTCCGTCGACAACATCGTGTCTCCTTAATTGGCGTGTGTTCGGCTGACAAGTACGCTCAATCATTTACGAACTAAGGCGCCTCACAACTTTCTTCGTCAACTTTGAAACGTGACCGTATCCATGTTACCATCTTGAACTTCCACACTTATCTTGACACTGCCGTAGGACTTTGAACGACGGTTAAGCTGTATGCTTAGTAATGTTAAAGGATTACTTTCGCCGAACTCTGTAATCAAATCGTCATGAGTGATATAGTGTGAAAAGCGGCTGCAGTTTCTAAATCTTACCCCACCTCCGTCATTAGTTTGAGGTAAACATTGCTCATTTGCATATACACATATACTACCCACATTCAAATGATGCAACGCAGGTTAAACACATTTGCCCTTTTTAAGAGATGTAAATGTACCCACTAATGGCAAGGCGGTTCACATCTCGTATATCTGACACCTGAGCATCCAACATGCTCCTCAGTAAAGTTAACTTTTAATTGAGACAAATTTGCTTCTTCCAAGAGCATTGTACCCCAAAGAAAATGGAAAAAAAAAGTGTTTGGATTTGTCAACTGCCATGTTGATCTGCTGTGAGAATGTTATCCCCCGGCTGGCATATAGCTCTTCCATAATTCATGCTTTTTTGTGTTTTTCTGTATTTGCAAATATATCACGCTGCTTTTTAGTTTGTTGTTTTTTGTTTTGGGTCACATTTTGTCACGGCAATACATTTATTAAGGATAGCTGCCAATATTTGAATATTTGCTGATGGAATGTCAATTTAAAAAATATAAAGTTCCACAAACTTTTCTTAGTATTTACACTTTCGCTTCGTAACTCAGATCCCTGAAGACTGCATCTTGGTTTAAACTCGTTTTGAGTTTCTTTTTCATTTTTTGAAGAAATGTGCACTTGCATTTCTGATGGCCTGTATCTGCTGTCCTGAAGTTGTGAAGCCTCTTATTTGGTCTGCTTTACAACTAAGCCACAGTGTGAATGCGAGCAAGAACTAATCAGTTTAAAAAAAGCAGCAGCAGCAGCAACAACAACCACAACAACAATTGCATGGGATTTGTTGTCCTGCTGCTTGGGTTGGACTAGATATGCAAT
Source organism: Coryphaenoides rupestris (assembly GCA_002895965.2). NCBI lineage: Eukaryota > Metazoa > Chordata > Actinopteri > Gadiformes > Macrouridae > Coryphaenoides > Coryphaenoides rupestris. Next base: position 26,058 of record PIJE02001855.1, on the reverse strand, counting down.
GATGTCGGTATGTGAACAGAGTTTAGCTCTAGATACCGCCGCATTATTGGATGTGATTTTAACATCAACCATATTATTGCTTTGACTTATCTTCTTCAACTCGATTGTAGTACTTTTTAAAACACACAGTTATAATACTTTATAACTGTGCTTCACAGACACAGTTTAAAACACTGTTAAAAGTGATTCGCACACACACAATATATAAATGAATAAATAAAAAGGGTTCATAAAACAACTTAAAGTACTATCAATGGCCGCTGTCAGTCAATGTACTCTTCAATTTTCTTTCTTGCACGTTATTGTGGAGTCTAACAATGAGCTCTGTCCGTCCGTTCCGGCAGGATCTGCGACGAACATGGAGTCCAGCCCAACATCTTCAAGGTCGAGGGACAGCACACCCTGCAGCAGGTGATCTCCGACCAGACCCGGAAGAACACCCGCGCCATCCACTCCACCACCACCACCACCACCACCACCACCACCACCTCCTCCTCAAATATGCCCTCTGGCGGCGACGGCAGCAGCAGCGGGGAGTTGGACTCTGGCCTCGGCTCGTCCTGAGCCACGCCCATTGGCTGGATCGACGTCGGGGAGGTGGAATGTCTCCGTCATGAAACAGGAAGTGAGGTGTAACTCCGCCCCTTTCACTTTTTGGTTTCCTGCACCCCGGGCTCTGTGCCACCACCCCCCAGACGTTCTGCTATAACATGGTGGGACTGTTAGTGTAGTCAAGTAGTCTTTGTAATCCATCCACCTGTCTGGCTTCACCTTGTTTCATTTTTATTGGAAAGAGGGAAGCGTTTTGCCAAACAAATCATTGTGTATGGATTACATTTTTTAATATACAGTATCTGATCATTTAAGAATGAGGATAGTTGCCATAGTAGGCTACCGTGGGTGCCATAGCTATTGTAGAGTTCACCAAATGGTATTTCACGGGTTCACTTTTATTTTGTTTTATTTGAATCTTGAATGGGACAATAAGAAACAAACTGAGGGGTTTTTTGGTTCGGTTTTTGGTTACATCTTGGGACAGCTTGAGGACGCTCTGATAACACGATGTGAGGTTGATAAACACGTAATGAATGAACAGTACTACCTAAGGTTTATACAGGACAGAAACTGGCTTTCCTTTTTTTTTCTCTACTCCCAATATTCAGTTATCCAGGGTCATATAGTCCGCTCCTCTGCAGGGATACACCATATTGTTATTATTGTGATTGTCATGCTTATTATTTTGTGTCCTATGGTCACCTTTCACTCTCACTGAACTCTTGTCAATGTCAACAGCGAACCGGCTGCATAATCATCACAGATCAACATATTGCATGCATGTTAGCAAAAAAACAGTATATGTGGGGGAGGAGAGGTTGAAAATTCTTCAGAATCTATCTTTTCTTTTTATTTGGGCTGAGGAATGTACATCCTACTGCCTTATGCCATTTATGTATGTATGTATGTACTGTATGTATGTGTGTACTGTATATCCAGCTTTCCTTGCTGAAAAAGTACTTCCAGTACTTTGATACGTCTAGTACCCCAAATAACTTCACCACATGCCTCGACGACTTGAAGCACTTACAAATCGGGAGTATTTGCAACACTCGGTTTCAAATGCTATGGGTGATGTATTGTACATTAGTGCATGTTTTAAATATGAACAAACAAACAAAACTATTTTTTAAGTGCACCAATACCATGTCATGTTTATTTAGAGATGTTGGCTTGTGCATGCTTTGCAGGGTGGATGTTTGGATTGGTTGATGCCTGGAACCATAGCTGCTCTTCTTGTCTGAGAAACATTTCAAATGTTATCTTTTAAAAATCCTGTAATAAAAAAATAAAAAAAGTATGGTGCTGACATAGACATGAGTGGAAATGTGTGGTCTCTTCATTTCACAATACATTTTATTAAATTCTAGTTTCCTTATACTATCCTCAATATTTTTTTTACATTGCAGGGATTCAAACTATACAAAATATAGCCTTATTACAATGCCCTGACATTAAATTATCCTTTAATCTTTCATGTGAACTGGACTTAATTTAGTGATTGAATGAATTCTAAGCAAAACATATGGACACAGGCCAAACATGAATGTATAATTAAGTTTTCTTAACAGTTACCAAATTAATGCATGGGAGAGATTTATCATGGAGCCATTAACACTAGTCTGGTGACATAATGTATCGTAGTTAATATTAATCTAGTTCATATCGTATATTATTAAAATGTACATCTTGCTCATCATAGAGCGATGTTTTAGCGCCCTCTGCTGCCTCAACATGCAACATGCATGTCAGATGATAGATGCCCTTTACCCATCCATGACCATAGCATATAAAATAAATTGGAAAACATTTTAAATAGGGAGAAAAAAAAACGCCCTGGAAAAAATGCAGGGATATGCGAAACACAAAATACGCAAAAATAAATAAATAAATACATTACGTAACATGTGGTTTTAGTGCGTAAAAACGGTTCTCAGCGCGGCGTCTGGGAGTTGTAGTCCAAACGAGCGTCACTGTGTTCGCGGTGGGTGTGCTGAAACTCAATCCCCCACAAGGCCTTGCGCGGGGCTCCAAAGCTAAAGCTAAAGCGACGAACGAACGAACGGTCGCTCCCGCCTCCGCTCCAGAAATAAAACCGTCGTCGAGAGTTAATCCACCGCGGAGAGAGAGGCGCTCCGTAACCGACGACCCCCATTTTTTTTTTACCTGACAGTCTCCGTCCACGACGACGCCATGGACAACTCGGGGAAGGAGAAGGAAGCCGTCCAGTTGATGGCGGACGCGGACAAAAAAGTCAAGTCGTCGGGTTCTTTCTTGGGAGGGATGTTTGGCGGGTGAGCGGCAGCACTGCGCCAAACACTGCTAGCATACAGTCACACTTTAGCATGCCCTTATATATATAGATAGAGATCTGTATATATTCATCTATAATTGTTTCACTCTCTACATGTTTCATCTTAATACATATTAAGATAAGATGGAACTTTATTGATCCCGAAGGATATTATTGTTTTTTTGTGTTTTTTTTAAAGGTGTGATATTGTTATAAAAAGGTATAGCTACACATGGCTGTCAGCCATTTCCACTCAGCATCAATCATCCATCAAGTCAAACTAACACACCACACACCACACACAACACACCAAACACCACACACACCAGGCCTTCATGACAAGCCTCATGACAAGCCTCACCACACACACCACCCACACAACACACCACACAACCCAGGCCTCATGGACAAGCCTCACAACACACACACACACCACCACACCCAGGCCTCATGCATGTCTTCTTGGTGTAAACAAGCCTCACCACACACGCACACACGCACAGCAAAGCCGTCCATTTGGCCGCATGCAAATAGCTTGCATGTTGGATCTGTATTTGCTTTCATAATCATAATCATAAACATAAAGATGCATGTAATTTGCATTTGTATAAATGTTTAAAAGAGGTAGATTGTTTCTTCTTTGTACAATGTGAGACGTGATGGGGTGTTTTTTATTTTTAGTACCGCTGCAGATTAACCTTGTAATGATGCAACTACTCGTGTGGTCCATTGAAATGGATTTAATTTATTCCTAAATGGTGGACACACCATGACCCCCAGGTGTTGTTTCATGCAATCAAGGCAGAGCAGAGGGTGAGGCCCAGCGATGATGATGTCATCCGCTTGTGATTGGCCGGCCTGAGAGTTATCACCAAAGGGGTCTCCCAGAGGTCTGCTCAATGAGAGAGAGAGAGAGAGAGAGAGAGAGAGAGAGAGAGATGATTTATCCAAGCTAATCTGGCCAATGCACGTTTCTCTGGAACCCTATCCACCAGGTGCAGTGAAATACCCCACAGATCAAGGTGACTTGTAGTGAATTCAGATGCATGTAATTAATGTAGTGAGGATTCTTCTCTCAAGGGTGGGGGCGGTTAGGCTTGGGGTCACCAAACTCAGTCCAAAACACCCCATAAACCAGTCCACCCATCCTTCACTATCCTGCCCTAGATCCCCGTCTCTGACATCTAACCTTAAGGGTTCACTTATTCATTCATCCATGGTTCATGAAGGTGAAACCGTGTACGGTACTTGTTGTAAAGTGGTTTCTGGCACAGGAAGGTCGCTGGGTTCCGAATCCCGCGGGCTCCTCCGCCTCCTAGCTAAGTGTCGAGGTGTCCCTGAGCAAGACGCCACCTTAACCCTAACTGCTCCTGACGTGTTGGTTGTTACCTTGCATGGTTGACACACCGCCGTTGGTGTATGAATGGGTGAATGTGAGGCAATGCTGTAAAGCACTTTGGGTAAAAGCGATGTATAAATGCAATCCATTTCCCATTTAATTGACTTAAGTGCTTTTTGTGTCTTTGTGACCCCCAGCGGACCCCACAAGGTGGAGGAGGCGTGTGAGATGTACTGCCGAGCGGCCAACATGTTCAAGATGGCCAAGAACTGGAGCGGTGAGCCACCCTGTCCCTTGTCCCCCTGCCACCCCCCCCCCAGGGGATGATGTACTCCACTGCGGTGGTGACGCATTTCATCTCGTCTTGGTTTTTTTAATGTCATTTTTTTTTTACCACCGCTGGCCAGTTCTTCTTGGCATCGGGCCCCACGTCGGTGCCACCACTGGACAACTCAGCACTTTTTCGGGAGCTTGTGGGGGGAGCAGGAGGCATACATTTGCATATGAATGCACTTCCTTTAATGCCAGCGGTACACGCATGCATACACAGACACACAATGTCTCTGTGCGTTAATTAATTGTGTGTGTGTGTGTGTGTGTGTGTGTGTCTTTCCCTGTGTGTGTGTGTGTGTGTGTGTGTGTGTGTGTGTGTGTGTGTGTGTGTGTGGGGTCGTGCACGCAGCCGCGGGGGGCGCGTTCTGCAAGGCGGCGCGCATCCACATGCAGCTGCAGAACAAACACGACTGTGCCACCAGCTTCATCGACGCCGGGAACGCATACAAGAAGTCTGACCCAAACGGTGAGACGAACACACACACACACACACTGACAAACACACACACACAGAATACGTGGTTAATAATAGAAATGGAAGAACTGCTTTTGGATTGTCTGCAATAAAAACGTACACAAAGCAATGCCAGATGAACCAGCAGACAAGACAATAGTTTGACCTTTCGCCAGCATCCACTGACCACTGTGCGCCGGACTAATGGTCTTCCCTTGTGCACGAGACAATGATCCGGGGACTATGGAAACCATGGATCCTCTGAACAGTGCCACAGGATTTGAGAGCTTAAGAGCATTGGCTTACATGGCTGCTAGCTTGTCGAGTGCTTTCATTAGACAGGAGGCAATGGAGGGGCGTCACCGGCTAGCCAATCTACCGACCTCCGCCTCTGGATTCATGCAGTGATCTCATTATCATTGTATGATGAGTATTAGACCTGGTGCTACCATTAGCCATGACTTTAGTTTATTTTTTGTGTGTCTTTGGTCCTCTTGGATAATTAGGCTATTTTCATTTAGTTTACTAATATCTGGCTGTCGGGCTCAGGTAATGTTCAGGTTAGCCCATTTATTTTGTAATATATGAATGATCAATTATTAATCATGTGAATGATGTGACTTTTTGTATCTCAAATCTTAAGTCCTTGTTATGTTAGCATTTTTCTCTGTACATGGTATACAATGTATACTCAAAGTAAAATAAGATTGTATTAGATGATCATCCAGGGGAGAGGCGACCAGCACATTCCAGGGCGCATGGCCTCTAACCCAACCCTAGTATATGGCCACCCAGTGTAGCTGCACGTGTCATGATTATCAGTTTCTCATAATAGAATATATCTGTGATCTATATACTGTATGTTGTCTAATGATTCCTTCCTCTTCTTCTAATGCTGCCGGTAGAGGCAATCAAGTGTTTAAATGCAGCCATCGATATTTACACTGACATGGTAAGATGCACATGGACCAGTTCATCTCATCTCTTCTAGCCATGAGTGATAGTCTCTGTCATCATTTACTCATTTATTTCATTTATGTTGGAGGTATTGGACAAATGTCATATAGCAAATGCCCTAAATGTAAATTCATGATAACGAAGGTTAAGTGGGGTTCTATTGGTAAAGTAAGTATACTAGTAAAAATGTGTACCATTCATTAATTTCTTCAAGCAGAAGTCAATGGCAAGATTATATTCTATGGTTTTTCTTGAGTATAAAAAATATCTAAATGGGTGCAGATGGGCCTATAGCTTGATTTAGGTGTTCAGGTTGTTCTGTTGTGTTCATGAAATCATGATTAAATAGTTTGCGTGGTGTAGATGTTGGGATCCCAAGGATTTTCAGACCTTACCAAAGAACAGGTCTTTAGATCTAATGCATGCCGGGGTACAGAAATGCTGCCGTCTTCTGGTGTCGCTCAGTGCAATGAGGGTCACGAAGCATCACTGGGGGGAGTCCTCCAGGCAGGTCCAGTGACTCACCTCTCCTCTCGCTCCGTCCCTCGCTACAGGGGAGATTCACCATCGCAGCCAAACACCACATAAGTATCGCCGAGATCTACGAGTCCGAGTTGGTGGACATCGAAAAGGTGAACACACCCGAGTTCATCAGTGACACTAAATTATTCATGACTGTGTCTCACGATGATTGGTTGAGTCCTCTTGCTGTTGTCTGTTTAAACACGTTGGTTTAATGGATGGTATCTTCTGTTCCAATAGGCAATTGCACATTATGAACAAGCAGCAGACTACTACAAAGGGGAGGAGTCAAACAGGTATGCTCTTTATTACCGTGTGTGTAGTCATATAAACATGATTCTCAGGAAGTTTGCATGTTTTTATTGTAGAGTGTTTGGTAATTCATGCCTCCATAAATGGTCGTCAATCTCACTAATATAGTAAAGGGTCAAATAAAATGCGTTGTTATATTACAATAGGAAAGAGTTACCATTTGTATTTGCGACGGGGCTCATTTAAATTCCGCACAATTACTCCCAACGGAACATAAAATGCTGTGACTGAGCGATAACGCTGAATATCAAGCGAGCATCAGCTGTACGCGCGGGCTGTGAACACAACCTGAATAATGGTGCAACGTTTTGTTTGGCTGTGGCGAGGCGTGCTGAGTCAGCTCCTCATTGTGTCTGTTTCTGCATTATCATCCTAAGTGAGAGAGTGGGGCGGTCATTGAGTCCTATTGGCTACTCTATCTAGTAGGTCGTACCAGGCCTGTCTAGTAGGTCGTACCAGGCCTGTCTAGTAGGTCGTACCAGGTCCATCTAGTAGGCCGTACTAGGTGTGTATCTGCAGCAGCCTACCCAGTGTGTGGTAGGCTGCTGCATGTTATATTCTCTTTCTGTTGTGTTCCCCCGTAGCTCGGCCAACAGGTGTCTGCTGAAGGTGGGGGCCTACAGCGCTCAGTTGGAGCAGTACCCCAAGGCCATAGAGATCTATGAGCAGGTACTCTCTCTCACTCTCTCTCCCTCCCTCAACTAATGTGTCCAAATAAATGCATTTCAAGTGTCCCAGTGCTGGGAAGAGCCTGGCCTTATTCTGGCCCATGGCATGGATCAAAACAACCGGCCTAAAAGGCCATCACACACACCGACACTCACAAGTTGGAGCAGGAAGCAGAACTTTTCTGCATCCTGGTCACCACACACCGGAGGCGAGTATATATTTAATCCCTCATGGACTCCCTCTCATCGAGCCCATTTTAAATCGATCATCAGAAGGGGCGCACTCCTAGGTGGAATAAATCCCCCCCCCATGTCGAGGAGGTGGGAAAAACTACTCTCAGCAATACGCTTCAGCCCCACAAGCGGTGTGGGATTCGCTCATGGATTTGGCATGGGAGCGGATTAAAAGGGAATGCGGCGCACGCTTGAGCTTCTACACCTTGGATTCCATCGCAGGTGGGCACCAACACCATGGACAACCCTCTGCTCAAGTACAGCGCCAAGGAGTACTTCTTCAAGGCCTCGCTGTGCCACTTCATCGTGGACGAGCTCAACGCCAAGGTGAGTCCCCGCCCCCTTGTGTACACCTGTGACCCACCCACCCCTGGAGTGACCCTCCGTGACTCAACCTTGCAGCGAGAGAAAGTTGGATGCATCCACATGTGTAACGTCTTTGTTTCGTCTCAGATCGCCGTGGAGAAGTACGAGGAGATGTTCCCCGCCTTCTCAGACTCCAGAGAGTGCAAGCTGTTGAAGGTGGGTGGAGGAGGAGGAGGTGGAGGATGTGGTGGTGGTGGTGGTGGTGGTGTGTGTGTCTTTGAGATACTTGGCTGTGTGTGTGTGAGATACTGTGTGTTTGATGGAAGTCTTAACTCTCTCCCCACCCCCCCCAGGGTAGTTGGTTCCCTGACTGATGTGTGTGTGTGTGTGTGTGTGTGTGTGTGTTTGACAGAAATTGCTGGAGGCTCACGAGGAGCAGAACAGCGAGGCCTTCACCGAGGCGGTGAGTCTGCCGGTTTTGGGATCTGGCATCTGGGTTAGCGACACGCTAGCTCGACATGCAACATTCAGGAGTGTCCCTCCATTGATGCTTTCTGTCTACCCCACCCCAAAAACTGTGAAAGACTTTTCTCTTTTCTGTCAAACTCAACCATCGTGGTTGAATAACTACACTTTATAACAAAAAGCATTCAACTATATTTACCGATGTATCTGCCATGGAGTACGACTCGTAAGGCAATAAAGGTGTTTCTGATTCAGACTTCTCTCGTTACACATTTCAATAAAGCGTACGAATTCATTCGGTGTTGTTCTTTGTTCCAGGTGAAGGAGTTTGACTCCATCTCCCGCCTGGACCAGTGGCACACCACCCTGCTGCTGCGCATCAAGAAGAGCATCCAGGGGGATGAAGGAGACCTCAAGTAGGGGAGGGGGAGATGGAGAACGAACGAACGAGTGAGAGAGGTTCAGACAGAAGAATAAAACAGGGTGAAAATGCAGCATGGAAGAATTATCCATCAAGGCATGCTAACCCCCTCACCCCTGGTCCCCCCCCATATCTTCTAACACACACACACACACACACACACTCTAAATATCATCTAACCCAGGTTAACCACCACAACAACAACAATAACGATATGTTCCGTACTGCTGTTATCCATGGAGCATAATTTTTCCGAAATAGTCATATTCTGTTGATATTTATAAAAAGCTGTGTTGGCATTTATTCAGGGTCGGGGGTGTTGAAGCCCCGCCCCCTCCCCTTACCTACCACCCCCCCACCCCCCCTTTAAACGGCTTCTTTAGGACCCAGGGGATTCCTGTGATTCTGTATTGAGGGGGGAAAAAAACGTTAACGACTCAGAAATTATCGATATTTGGGAGAAGAGGCGCCGCACGATGTATAGTTAGTTATATATATTTTTTTTTCTTTGGTCTTTTATTTAGTATTTTAGATGGGAACGATCCTTGACATTAATTTATACTATGTTGTATAAACGAGAGGTTTGATTCCAAGTTGTGTACGTGCGTTGGTCACATGCAGACTGTAGTGACGTGTTAAAGGGAAATATTATTATTACAACTCAAGTCATTCCTACCATGCTAATATTAAAATGTTCTTCCTTATTCACAAATGGGATGGCTCATTAAGTGCAATGATGGTCCTTATTTGTAGACTGTTAAATGTATCAAATGGACACTTTGTTTTCTACACATCCCTTATTTTATTCAACTTTAATGATTTTATTTTGAAGACATTGCGGAAGATTGACTTCGTAATCGTAATTGAGGACGGCTCCAATTAAGAGTCTCGAGATAATTTATTTTGTGGGTGGGGTTGAATGACTTCATGGTGACGATTTGAGGTGTCAGGACGGTACATCATTTAGGCTTTCGTCGTGAGTTCATCATTTTAAGAGTTTAATTTAAGTCTTCTTGTCGCGTCGTAGAGGGTAAGCGAAGGCTCACTACCAGTGTCATGCACCTTCCCAGCGACCCCCCCATGTGTTTTATATAGCATGTCATATTGTATCGTATGTATTTCGGTGTATTTTTAGCCATGTGCCCCTCTCGTCTCACACCCACCCGCCCACCACACCAAAGTTTTTTCTAAACTGGTCCTCAGGCTTCTTCCAGAGATGACCGAGACATAACCGTACTGTTTTTGATTTGAACTCTTCCCCCCCCCACCCCTGCCCCCAAAGTCTGCTTGTGGAAAATAATCGTAATAAAAGATTATGAAACACAACTCGACTGCTATATGGTTCTTTTTCCATTTAATGAACAGTAATGACAATTGCTTGCTTGTTTTTTCATGTGTCACGAACGTTTACAACGTAAATCAGAGTTAACGTGATGGTACAACCGGGGGGGGGGGGGGGAATGGAGGTATTTTGTACCGAGAATCATTTCGTCTGGTGGGTATCAGACGTCTTAACTTATGTGGCCTACACACTATTATTAAAAAAATAAAACTAAACTGAACTGAACGTGTCAATTTTAACCGATTTGATCCGTTTCACACAATGACGACCGTCAGCTCCTCGCCACTCTGAGTTCCTTCGGTGTTTACAAGTTTGTCGCTCGGAGGCGCGGCCTCATCAATGTGTTCCGTGCCGAACTGATCCGTGTCCTGGACACCGGACTCCTCCACTGTAGGGGGGGGTCCGGTGGCCTCCACCTCTTCCTCGGGCGGCGCGACCTCCGGCGCCAGGATGGTCTGCGAGACGGCGGCTTCGAGGACGCACGCGCTCGGCTGCGATGCGGCGGCAACGACGTGGCTCACGGAAACCTCCGTCAGCGCATCCGTCAGCACCTCCGAGACTCTGTCGGCGGTGCTGGTGGCGGTGGTGGTGGTGCTGATGCCGTGGGTGACGCCGTGCGCCAGGGTGAAGGGAACGGCGATGGTGGTGCCGTCCAGGGAGATGATGCTGGTGCCCGACGCGTCGGTGGTGACGATGGGCTGCAGCTGCGTGCCGGCCGCGTGGATGACCGTGATGCCGCCCAGGGAGCTGTGGCTCACCAGGGCGATGGTGCCGTGGGTGGCCCAGTCGGCCGGCAGCGTGACGGCCTGGCCCGGCACCAGGAGGGAGGAGGCCTCCGACGGTGGCGTCTCGGTCTGGGCCTCGGCGCCTTCCAACATGGCGGCCTCCTCCTCGCCGTGGGCTTTGGCCTGGATCTGCTCCTGGTTCCCCTCTGCCCCAGGATGCCCCTGCTCCTCCTCATCCTTGGCAGACGGTTTGATCTTGGTGCCCTCCATGTTTCTTTCCAGCACCACCAGGTAGTTCTTCCAGGGGCCGTCGGTGGCGTGGGTCTGAGGATTTAAAAAGTAAAGAAATACATTTTTCAAAAGGCCAACATTGGGGTAGTGCGCAAACACAGCTCAAATAGTTCCCAAGATGGAGATCGTTTGCATCATCGACATCCATCAGCCAATCCCCCCCCCGAGTCACTTTTTAAATGTTAAGATAAGATAAGATAGAACTTTCTTCATCCCGAAGGAAATTCTTTTGCCAGAGGTTGCTCAAAAGCACCAACACAAGAACAAATATGTTACCTGTAAACAAGCCTCTGGGATACATCTGTGTTAACCGTGATTGTGGAGCAATTCTGGAAGCCACTGGGTGTTTTTACACCCCTTAAATCACACGAAGACCCCCGGCGAGGCGAGGCGGGGTGGGGTGGGTGGGGGGGGGGGGGGGGGGGGGCTCACCATGGTGTGCCGGCGGACAGTGGACTTGTCGGTGAAGGTACGCTTGCAGAGGCCGCACATGTAGGGCTTCTCTCCCGTGTGGATGCGTTGGTGCCTCTGCAGCGCGTTCAGCTGCGTGAACTGCTTGGTGCAGTCCTTGCAGCTGTACGGACGCTCGCCTGCCGCGGGAGAGATGGGGGGGGGTGGGGGGGTAATCAATCAGACTTTATTTGTATAGCAATTCTCATCCAAAGTGCTTCACTCAATAAAAACAACACTACATTTTTTTATCAATCTTTTAAGTCCTTTAAGACTTAATTGATTAGCCGGTGATTGGCCATTCCAAGAGGTTAACTCAATCTCCGGTTTTTGACACCACAAGCGGGGAGTGTCCACCCAGATGTACGCTGGATAGATCAGCCTACCAGTCGCTACATACAGTCCACTGGGTAGGCTGGTAAGCTGATCTATCCAGCATACTTCTAGGTGGACACTTCTAAAGAAGCATACAGAGGGAGGCCTTCGCTGTAAGTCGCAGACAAATGCATCCGCCGAAGCCCCCTACCGGTGTGTATCTTGAGGTGCTGGTGCAGGGAGTTCCTCTGGGCGAAGCCGCGGCCACACTGGGGACACTTGTAGGGCCGGGAGCCCGTGTGGATGTTGGAGTGGTGGCGCAGGTACTCCTTGGAGGCAAAGCTCTTCCCGCACGCCTCGCACATGAAGGGCCGTTCGCCTGCCGGGAGGGAGAGGACGGCCACATGCTTTTAAGACTTTCCGCACAATATATCATATAATATATAATACATATGCTGCTGTAGTGTAGGTAGAACACCTCCGAGACCAGTGGTTCTCAAACTTTTTCACTAATGGAAGCCCGTCCAAGATATGCACCCCTTTAAAGTTAAACTGATATAATGCTCTTACTGGATATAAATATATATCAATATATAAAGATCAACCAAACCAGAATCAGAATCAGCTTTATTGCCATAGTTTTTACAAACAAGGAATGAGCTTTTGTGAAATCTGTGCATAACATTGAACATGTTGCTATTCAAATGTACTCAATTGTATTAAGGGGGTATTCATTCACCCGTTTCTTAAGGTGGAGTTATTTTACAATCGTTCATAACCAATATTAAAACAAAAACACCGGGAAAAAAGGGCTCATGTTCCGAGTAACATCTGCAATCCTTTAAAGGACACGTCCCGCTATTTGAGAAGACATTCAAGCACATATAATAATAGCCTGTCTCACCTGTGTGGGACCTCTTGTGGTAGGCCAGCATGTGCTTCTGGGTGAACCGGGCTTCACACAGGTCACAGGCGAACGGCTTCTCTCCCGTATGCGTCCTGGCGGTTGGGGGCAAAAGAAACCATTTAAAAAATGTTCTGAGGTCAACGCCATCATGCAGTCATGATGGCCGCCGCCCCCCCGACTACCAACTCCATCCACCACCACCAGCACCACCATGTGGGAGGGCGAGGGCGGCGGCGGTGGCGGCGGCAGCGGCGGCGTTGGTGGCGGTGAGACGATGTCACGGTACCTTTGGTGCATCTTGAGGGCGGAGCTCTGGGAGAACTTGCCGCCACACTCGGTGCACTGGAAGGGCTTGGCTCCCGTGTGCGTCCGCTCGTGCAGTGACAGCGCCGTCTTGGAGCTCAGCGACTTGCCGCACTTTGGACAGATGTGGCGCTGTCCGCCCCCCTCGTGAACCTGGCCCCGGAAACCAACAAACAAACAAACAGACAGACAGGCAGACAGACAGACAGACAGGCACACACGTCATATTATTATATAGATATAAATTAATGTCCGCCATTTGGTGAACGCTTTCATCCAAAGTCTCTTACAGTGGACAGAGGCATCGTTGTCATCATAATAAACAAAACCACAGCGGAGGGAGGGGGTTTAGAGGTCACCTGCCGCTGGTGTCGTATGACGTCCTTCTTGCGCTTGAAGGTCTTGCCGCAGACCTGGCAGGGGAAGAGTCTCTCGTCGTTGTGCACGTGCCTCTGGTGGATCTTCAGGTTCCCGCGGTTGGCGAAGGTCTGGTGGCAGGTGTCACACTGGTACGTCACCTCGGCTTTCACGCCGTGGTACATGCTGCCCGACAAACGGAAAATACAAAAATACAGACAAAAGGTCAACACATCACTTTCCATCACCGTTCGTTAAAGGTGCACTGAAGCTTCTAACGTTGACACACTTTCAATGCCGCTGAGGTGTTCCGGGCAGACCAGAACTTGGAGGATACATATCTTTGCCTAACGTCGATCACAGGAAACAGAGATGTGCTGGGAATGGTGCTTAGCCGCGCACCGGACCCGTCCCCGAAACAACGATAATCGGTATATATGCGACAACAACGTTGACACTAGTGTTGCATTCCCCACCAACGTCGGTATACGATTGGCTCACAAGCCTCGTTAGAAGCGCAAATCAAACATCAGACGTCAAACATTAATTATGAGGAACCCCGAACTAAGGCAAGAGACAATTGCTACCAGTTCATTCATGGGCGGCGCGTCATGGCGACCTACGAGAGAGGGGGAGGAGCCTCACCTGATGTGCTTGATGTAGCTCCGGGCGTAGTGGAAGGTTCTCTGGCAGCTGCCACACTCGAACTGGGCCTTGGATGTCCTCTTCTTCGCCGTCTTCCCGTCTCCGCCTGCCTCCTCCTCCTCCTCGTCCCCCGTGAAGTACAGCGCAGAGCGGTCTTGCATACGACTCTCCACTCCGTCATCGTCATCTTCCTCTTCGTTCTCGTCATCATCGTCGCCCCCAATGACGACCCTGACAACAACGTCTCCGTCCGAGGACTTCTCCTTCTCTTCGTCCTTCACGGCCAGGCTCTTCAGCGGCGGGAGCGGAGCGGCGCACTCTTCCTCGGCGGTCTTGTTCTCGTCCGTCTCCGACGAAGGGCTGTCGGGATCCAACGTCTCCGCCAGGTCTCGGCTGCGCAGATGCCGCCGTTTTAGGACCCCCGTGGAGATCTTGCGCCCCGCCAGACGGAGGCTCACCCGTCGACCGCCATCCTTGTCGGCCGTCTCCACCTCGGGAACCTCCTTGTCGGCCGTCTCCACCTCGGGAACCTCCAAGTCATCATTAACTCTCTCCTTGGGCGCCGCAAACGAGGAGTCTTTCTTCGCATCGGCCGAGTTTTTGTGAGGTTGCTGCTGTTTCAGGCCGACGCCGTCTCCCTTCGGTGGCTTCCGTTTTAAGCCGCGCAGCCTGGGCTGTTTCTTAGCGCCGGCCTCGGAGGAGGGGCACTCGTCGCTCTGCTCCACTGCCGCCGCCGCCACGCCAGGCGGCGATTCTTCGGACGGCGTGCTCGCGGTCATGGCCGCGACGCACACCTCCGAGAGGTCCTTGCAGTCCAGGAGGACGGCGGCCGCCCGCACGTCGGCCAGCTTGTCGCGGGCCACCTCCGCGCGGCCCGTGTACACAAAGTCCAGGAACGTGGAGAAGTTGGCCGTGCGGATGTCGGAGAGGAACAGCTTGTCGGGCACGGCGTCCCGGGAGAGCAGCAGCCGCTTGAAGTAGCCGCTGTACGCCGCCAGCATCACCTGGTGGGCCTGGAACTCCTCCACCTCGCCCTGGTGGTCCACCTGCACGGTGATGTCGATCAGCTGCCCGCCCAGACGCAGCTGCTGCAGGCAGGAGAGGATGTTGTCGTGGTGAGCCTTGGAGGACAGCTGGACCACACCGTCGCCCATGTTTGACTGGTGCTTCAATAGGAAAAAAAACAGTGATTAGGTTTTACACTTAAAGTGGTAATCTCAAAGATGTTCGTGTACATAAATGTCTGTAAAGTCACGATCTATCGCCGAACGAGTTAACACAACGGTGACTGTCTGAGCCGATGGTCCACTGATGAGAGCCCTTGCGTTTGCAGTACTTTCTAATATTACAGACCGGGTGCCGGCGAGTCACCTTTCCTTACACCTGTGTAAGCGACACAGTTTGGGTGCGGCTACAAATCTCGGCCATAGGTGTCGCCAAGGAGCACGAAACTGAAATCTTGGAGATGACCACTTTAATGTGGGTGTACCTGCGGACAATAACATTAGGGTTGGTAAATGATGGTGTTATACTACTACTGACAGCAAATGTTTGAGGACGACGGAGTGTGTGTGTGTGTGTGTGTGTGAGAGAGTGAGTGAGTGTGTGTGTATTCCAAACCAAGACATTTCAAATGAAATAACTAATCTAAAACACGTAACAATGAATTGTAAGGCCTAACATGGAGTTAGATGTTGCGATTCAAGTGATCTGTTGGATGGTTATCAATTTAAACATCTACCCATTATTATTATTATGATCTATATATATACTGAAGCAAGCAAACAAAAAAGTGAAATTGCTCTTGTAATATCTTAATATCTTAATGTGTTAATGTCTTAATGTCTTCATGTCTTAATGTCTTAATGTCTTAATATCTTAATATCTTAATGTCTTAATATCTTAATGTCTTAATATCTTAATATAGGAGCGCGAAATCGTGACGGTCGTGTTAGTGTTCTTACCGTAAGCTCGCTAAAATGGCCGCCCTTCACAATTACACCCCGCAGCAGCAGCGGCATACATCACGGACTGTATTTCCTGTAGAAATTGCTCCTAAAAAACGTAAGAACCGATCCCAGGTCGCTTTCTGCTAAAGCTCTGCCGTCGTTTCAACGTAAGAACGGATCTTGGGTCAGTCCTAGCTACTACTACGGCAGCAGCAGCAGCATACACCGCCGACTGTATTTCCTGTAGAAATTACTCCTAAAAAAAAACGACGGAACCGATCCCAGGTCGGTTTCCGCTAAAGCCCTCGCCGTCGTTTCAACGTAGGAACCGATCCTGGGTCAGTCCTAGCTACTACTACAGCAGCAGCAGCATATACCGCGGACGGTATTTCCTGTAGAAATTGCGCCTAAAAAAACGTAAGAACCGACCCCAGGTCGGTTTCCGCTGAAGCTCTGCCGTCGTTTCAACGTAAGAACCGATCCTGGGTCAGTCATACACGATGATTTACGTGTATTACACACACACATATATATGTGTTATGTATATATATGTACGATACAAATACGCGATTAAAAAATGTAGGCGGAGATGAAACAATTCTGAATCATGCAGTTATTCGGGACAATAAAGTTGTGTTCAGTCCGACACAATGCGGAACACAAAACGGTATGCGTTACCGTCAGATGTCCACACGGTGGCAGCATTGCACAAAGACATCATGGGGACAAACAATGAGCAGAGTGATGACAAAATAATCCTAAAACAATTCTAAAATAGGTCATATGCTCAAACAAACATAGTTTTTATTTGAATTATTTTAATTGTATTACATTGTCAGTAATATGAATTTGAAGTCTTACAGTTTAGGTTTAATTTTCCTTATTGTGTCTTTGTGGTGGTCCTGTGCTTGGCAATCAGAGAGCAGATCTATCCACTAAGAACAGAGGAACATACAGGAACATTTCTTGGTTTAAGCTGCACTATTCGTCATGAAGTGACATCATTCACACCATTTTAGGTTAGGACACTTTGTTTCAGGGCTGTTGTATGGAAAAGCACTTGAGGCTGTATCCTCTGCGGTGCTATTTTGGAAACTGTAATTTTTGGTGTGTGTGTTTTTTCTATCAATATACCTTCCATTTGTCTTAATGAATTCTGCAAGCTCGCAGTCTATTTTATCCTGGTGAGTCATGCAGCTCTGTGGTCGAGAGACTGCAGTTCAGTCCTAACCTGGAACAATGTGTCCGCCCACAACCTACTCTATTACATTACACTAGAAAAACATGTGCACGCACACACACACACGCACACACGTACACAGACATGCACACACCAGCGTGCACACACACGCACACACACAGACATGCACACAGGAGCGTGCACACACACACTCACACACACGCACACACGCACACAGACATGAGCACACACATGCACGCACATGCATGCACACACACACACACACACACGCACATGCACGCACATACATGCACACACACGCACACACACACAAACGTCAATCAACCTTCTTTTGTTCAGTGCAACAGATCACCTCGCAGAAACCCACACTGACCATGTTAATGCAGACAGCAACACACACACATGCACACACACGCCCATACACACACACACACACGCACGCACAGGTGGGCCAATCACGCTTTAACAATGTATACATTTGAATTACCATTCCCTGATTATATTAATCAGTTCTCCGTATATCTACAGTGTTGATACAGTCCGCTTTTACATAACTGCAGTAGCTCACGCGGGGAATTACAATATTTGCCAATCAATCTAGTTTAGTGTTAGCGAGCAGTGGCAGCTAGCCAGGGGGCTACTGGAGGTAATCTCCGACAGCACGTAAAGGTAGCGGCACGCGAGGTCGTATTAGTATGTGGAAATTAATGAGACCTGTCTTACATATTATATCGCCTTTAGTGGCCTATGAAAGTCATGCCGAGGCTCAAATTAAAGAGGGAAAGAGGCTATTAATTCCTACAAGAGATGCAGAATTGATGTCCGACGACGACGGTTAAAGGTCGGAGCATTGATTTTCTTTGGAGTCTTTTTAAAAGCGTAAAGTGTAATTTTTCGACGCAGGCAAAGATGAAATACGGTGGAATGTAGATGTAACGATGAGGTTTGTTTTTTTATGTCACACAGGGAGAACATGAAGTACAAACTGTTCACGGTAACTAATGTCGTGCCGATAACGGACCGTACAGGCATTCCAGAAAGTTCATTCCTAGCTTGTTTTTCGACATATTCGACATATTTCTAAAAGGGTAAGTAAACCAACCCCCAAATCCCTTTTTCTTTTTTCTTTTTTCGGTTGAAAACAGCTCCATCTGGGTCTCACATTGCTTCAAGTGTTGGAGAACATTTCTCGTGTCATTTCTATTTGGGACAAA
>PIJE02001854.1:91285-97117 GCA_002895965.2 Coryphaenoides rupestris | reverse complement strand
ACACACACACACACACACACACACACACACACACACACACACACACACACACACACACACACACACACAGTGCAATATCCTAAACACACAAAATGTTTGGGATGAGAAAACCTGTTGTTTAAAAATGTACAAATGAATAAATGATCAATTCAGATGCTAAATTTCATTACTAATACAGGTCCTAAATTGTTCAAAAAAAAAAAAAGAAATGGTAAAATGCCTTAGGCCCACATACTAATGGCCTGTGTCTTGTTTGTAGACATTTATTCATATTTATTTGGTAAAATAAAAATAATAATAATAACCCGAACCCTTATCTTTGATGCCCAAGTCACTTGAAATCCACCAAACAAATTTGTATTAAAATGTCTCTGCACAGCAACAAGTTCTGATAATAGCTGGTACAGTATATAGTGAATATTAAGGCCTGAGTTCTCCTCAGAGGTATACTACACATGTATTTGATGAATGCAGGGCCTGTCTGGACCAGACCCCAGCACATTGTCGTGGGGAAGAATAGATTTGACCAACAGAGAGAGACAGCCGAACTAATTAAAAGGATAAAAGATGTATAGAGGCTCCTCGGAGTGGATGTAAAATTAATAGCAGACTGAAAGACTTGCCTCCGAGCGACTTCAGCACTGCTCTATACCGGCGGCCCGGCCCGGCTGTACTGAGAACATGGCCCGTGTGTGTGTGTGTGTGTGTGTGTGTGTGTGTGTGTGCGTCATATGCCGTGGTGGTGGTGTGTGTGTGTGTGTGTGTGTGTGTGTAAAAACAGTGCACAAATTTAAAAAATGTAAAACGTGGTGCCGAGGATTAATATATATCATTATTGACTTTGTCATATTTTGATGTTGGTTTTACAGACCACCATTATTGTAGTTGCTTCTGAATACATATGCTTCTGATTCTTTTGTCTATATTATGTATATTTCTGCTATTCCACACCATATTACCACCACTACCGCTGCCCTCATTTGTACATCTGCCCTTACTTACTTGTACATTTATAATACTTAATATTTAATACTTCTCGATTCGTAGGCTATATTCCCCATTCCTACATTCTCTAACAGAACAGCTGATAGTGTTTTCTTTTTTATCTTTATTATGTACATTGTGCCTTTTTTCAATATACAGTATATATATTTTTTGGCATACTTTTGACGATGCCTCCTACCTGCCATGTCACAAGAGTTTCACTGTACAGAATGGCCCTGTGTTGTAATCTACATGTGACAATAAAACACTTTGGCGTTGTATGAAATGAATCAAAAGTCAAATGTGTTATAAAACGTTGTTAATAATACACACACACACACACACACACACACATTCCTTCTCTCTGTCGGTTCATGTGTTTGTGTTTGTGGTTATTCCAGAAGTGTAATTTTAGTGGAGGGCTTGCTCACACATTCCCTCGCTCTCTATCTCTCTCACACACACACCCACAGACACGCACAGACACACACACACACGCACACACACACACACACACACACACACACAACACACACACACACACACACACACACACACACATACGGCGGTCAAGGAGCAGCGGCAGAAGAAGAAGAAACCACAGAAGTGCAGGTTCCGTCCCCTCCCAGGTCAGGGGTGGAGGGGGAGGGGGAGGGGGACGGGGAGGGGGAGGAGTTTGGGGGGAGGGGGGGGAGGGAGGGGAGGGGGAGGGCGTCTCGGTGGGCTGACAGGCAGGCATGCTGAACAGGAGGCCCAGGAGTACCACAGGATTAAACAGGCAGGTCAGTGTGTGTGACTGTGTGCGCGCGTGTGTGTGTGTGTACGTGTGTGTTGGCGTGTGTGTGTGTTTACACTGGCGCCTGAACACGTGCCAACATACCTAGCATGGTTGGTTGGAGGTGGGAGAAGGTGGGAGGAGGAGGTTAAGACCTGGTTATTTTCTGACTGCTTGCTACTGTAAAAATCTCTGATTCAACTGGACGCACTGGAAATCTAGAAAATGAACGAGACTCTGCTGTAAAAAAAAAACACAACAACCACATATTTAAGGTGTATAAGACCTGTGACAAATAGGGAAGTATCAACAGTATCTAAAAGAGATAAGACTGAAGTATCCAGACGTGGGGGGGGGGGGGGGGGGACGTGAGGACAACCAAATTCTTGTCCTTGGAAGTCTTTGTCTGCTCTGTGTGTGTAATGGGTGTAATGAACGGCATTTGGCCACAAGGGGGCGGGCATGCCAACGCGCCCCATCATCAGCATCATCATCATCAGCATCATCATCATCAGCAGCAGCAGCAGCAGCGGTCGCTCGTCAAGGTAACAGGAGGCCGGGGCCTGGCTGCCAACTAGCCCGGCCTTGACCACGCACTCCGGGGAGCCATCCTTTATTTTTGGAGGGCGCCTGTCCTACATGGCAGCTGAGATGAGATGAGATGAAGTGACTGCAGGGGGAACAAAATCTGGAGACAGACAGAGAGAGAGAGAGAGAGCGAGAGAGAGAGAGAGAGAGAGGGAGAGAGAGAGAGAGAGAGAGAAAGAGAGAGAGAGAGACAGACAGATAGAGAGAGAGAGAGAGAGAGAGAGAGAGAGAGAGAGAGAGGAGTGACCGTGCAAATTGGAGGGGTCGGATGAGGAGAAGGCCGGGGGTATGGCGAAGGGGGGGGTAAAGGGATAAGAGGGAGGGATGGAGGGAGAGAGGGAGGAGAGGGAGGGAGCGGTTCAAAGGAAAGTTATGCCAGCATCAGTGGCACGGAGGGCCATTGTCCTGATTTACTGGCTGTGCTGCACAACCCCCCCCCAACATCATCACTTGGTCCAAGAAACCGCCTGGACTTAATTAGAAAGACGAGAAGTCACTCCAAGGCTCACCTATACACCACAACCACACACACACACACACACACACACACACAGAAAGCTTATTTATTTGCTTGTCGTCCCTGCGGGGTGGAGGAGGGTGGAGGGTGGAGGAGAAGGAGGTGGAGGAGGGCCACTAGCAACATCCAGCAGGATTAAGCGGCGTAGCAGTTGACCCTGACTCCACACCACTAACATGGCGTCTCTGGGATCCTCTGACCACAGCAGGACACTGGCAGATGTCGTGAAAAATGGTTTATTGCAGAGTTGGAGTTGGAGTTTGTCACGTCCTCCACGTCTACCTCCTAGCTACCCCTCTACCTTTCTGTGTGTGTGTGTGTGTGTGTGTGTGTGTGGGGGTGTGAGTATGGGGTTGTGTGAGTTCAAGATTCCTTTATTGCCACATGTAACAAGTACAATGGAACGCTTTACTCCCCATTCGCTCCTGCAGTATACAGTACAGTAAAAGGTACAGTAAAAAGTTAAACATTTTCTTCTGAACAGTATTGTCATAAACATAAATACTACAACAACTCTGAACAACTAGTAATATAGTACCTAGTAAGCAGTGAGTCTGGCTGTTGGTGCAAAAATGTTTCAAAGTGTCCTTGTGCAGTACATTAATTCTTAGCCTAGCATAAAAAAAGTTAACTAGTAGATAGTAGCAGCAGCAACATGTGACGATAAAGTATAATGATAATTAATTAGTGACCAGTACAGTACAGTGAGAGTGCCTGCATGCTATGTAGTGTGTGTGTGTGTGTCGTGTGTGTGTGTGTGTGTGTGTCGTGTGTGTGTGTGTGTGTTTCCAAATCCCTGAGTCATAGATAGCTCATTTTTAAATTAATATATTTATTGAATTTGCTGTTTCTACAACCGGTAATTAACGATTATTATTATTATATGTTGATAATTGATTGTGTTGTACTCATCAACAAAATTAAACCTTGTATCAATATCACACATCTCAATCGTACATGAATATGGATACCATTGAAAGTCAGTCTCTCTCTCTCTCTCTCTCTCTCTGTGTGTGTCTCTCTCTCTCTGTCTCTTTCCTGTTAGTGTCGTCACCAAATGAGAGTGTGTCCCATTTGCTGTGGTTTCTGCTTTAAACGACAATCTCGCTCATTCCCCGTGTTGCAGATTGTGGAAAGATTCAGCGTGAAACTGCCGGATGAATATTTCACCGTCTCTTTGCACAGGGATGCGCGGCTACAAGACAAAACTGGTGTACAAGACCCACACAAATATATGTCAAAGTATTTCTTCAAGGAATTTACATCGCAATGTATTAAAATCCCCCCCCCCAGATGAGATGAGATGAAGGATGAGGGGGAAAGGGATAAGAGAAGAGGGAGGGATGGAGGGAGAGAGGGAGGAGAGGGAGGGAGCGGTTCAAAGGAAAGTTATGCCAGCATCAGTGGCACGGAGGGCCATTGTCCTGATTTACTGGCTGTGCTGCACAACCCCCCCCCTCCCTCCCCCCCCCCTTTCTGGGAGGCGGCATCTCAGTGTGGTCTGATGGGGCTTGTATACTGTTGGACTTGGTCTCTCTCTCATCTTTTCATCGTGTGTGTCTATTCACGTTGTGTCGCATATGTTAAGGAGGTTCGACGATCATCACTTGGTGAAACCGCCTGGACTTAATTAGAAAGACGAGAAGTCACTCCAAGGCTCACCTATACACCACAACCACACACACACACACACACACACACACCACACATAATGGTCACTATATTTTTTTTGTTTTGTTTGTTTCTATCAATATTATTTGGTGTATGGGGTACAGAAAGCTTATTTATTTGCTTGTCGTCCCTGCGGGGTGGAGGAGGGTGGAGGGTGGAGGAGAAGGAGGTGGAGGAGGGCCACTAGCAACATCCAGCAGGATTAAGCGGCGTAGCAGTTGACCCTGACTCCACACCACTAACATGGCGTCTCTGGGATCCTCTGACCACAGCAGGACACTGGCAGATGTCGTGAAAAATGGTTTATTGCAGAGTTGGAGTTGGAGTTTGTCACGCCCTCCACGTCTACCTCCTAGCTACCCCTCTACCTTTTTGTGTGTGTGTGTGTGTGTGTGTGTGTGTGTGTGTGTGTGTGTGTGCGTGTGTGTGTGTGTGTGTGTGTGTGTGTGGGTGTGTGTGTGTGGGTGGGTGTTGTTTCGTTTGACAAACAGACAACCGTTCTTGCCACATGTAACAAGTACAATGGAACGCTTTACTCCCCATTCGCTCCTGCAGTATACAGTACAGTAAAAGGTACAGTAAAAAGTTAAACATTTTCTTCTGAACAGTATTGTCATAAACATAAATACTACAACAACTCTGAACAACTAGTAATATAGTACCTAGTAAGTACAGTCAAAGTAAAAAGCAGTGATACTCTGGCTGTTGGTGCAAAAATGTTTCAAAGTGTCCTTGTGCAGTACATTAATTCTTAGCCTAGCATAAAAAAAGTTAACTAGTAGATAGTAGCAGCAGCAACATGTGACGATAAAGTATAATGATAATTAATTAGTGACCAGTACAGTACAGTGAGAGTGCCTGCATGCTATGTAGTGTGTGTGTGTGTGTCGTGTGTGTGTGTGTGTGTGTGTCGTGTGTGTGTGTGTGTGTGTGTGTGTGTGTGTGTGTGTTGATGCGTGTGTGTCCAATCTGTGTCATAGATAGTCATTTTTAAATTAATATATTTATTGAATTTGCTGTTTCTACAACCGGTAATTAACGATTATTATTATTATATGTTGATAATTGATTGTGTTGTACTCATCAACAAAATTAAACCTTGTATCAATATCACACATCTCAATCGTACATGAATATGGATACCATTGAAAGTCAGTCTCTCTCTCTCTCTCTCTCTCTGTGTGTGTCTCTCTCTCTGTCTCTTTCCTGTTAGTGTCGTCACCAAATGAGAGTGTGTCCCATTTGCTGTGGTTTCTGCTTTAAACGACAATCTCGCTCATTCCCCGTGTTGCAGATT
>PIJE02001854.1:76285-86285 GCA_002895965.2 Coryphaenoides rupestris | reverse complement strand
ACTGTACCT
Organism: Coryphaenoides rupestris; assembly: GCA_002895965.2. Classification (NCBI taxonomy): domain Eukaryota; kingdom Metazoa; phylum Chordata; class Actinopteri; order Gadiformes; family Macrouridae; genus Coryphaenoides; species Coryphaenoides rupestris. The sequence goes on along the minus strand of PIJE02001854.1, from coordinate 86,276 downwards.
TTTACTGTACTGTATACTGCAGGAGCGAATGGGGAGTAAAGCGTTCCATTGTACTTGTTACATGTGGCAATAAAGGAATCTTGAACTCACACAACCCCATACTCACACCCCCACACACACACACACACACACACACACACAGAAAGGTAGAGAATTGACACATATCTGTATGTGTGTGTGTGTGTGCGTGTGCGTGTGTCTGTATTTGTGTGTTTGTATGTGTGTGTGTGTGTGTGTGTGTGTGTGCGTGTGTTTGCGTGCATGCGTGCGTGCGTGTGTGTGTGTGTCTGTATTTGTGTGTGTCTGTGTGTGTGCGTGCGCGTGTGTGTGGCTGGCTCATGACCTCTCTGATGGTCAGAGATGAGCTGATGTCATAAGTCTTCTTTCTGGCTCTACCCTTGAGCAATATCACAGCTCTCTCTCTCTCTCTCTCTCTCTCTCTCCACAGCTCAGAGAGAGAGAGAGAGAGAGAGCGGGGAGCGAGAGAGAGCCAGAGTGCATTGAGTCAAATTGCAGCGATCTTCCGGCGACTGCGGTCTGCGGACACGTGGACAGTGTGGACACAGTTAAGCACAGCCGCCCGGGCATTGTTCCCTCCGGGGCCAAAGTGTAGAAACCTCGGGTTAATTAAGCTGGTTCGTAAGTCCTAGAATTTCTCTGAACCACGCGACGAGAATTCCGATGTTTTCGGGCGATGAAAGGTTTCAGCGACATAGTGCAGTGTGTGTGTGTGTGTGTGTGTGGTTGGTGGCTGGTTTAAGCAGCTTCAGCCTCACCTGGCCCAGAGTCAGGCTGATTAGACTCTGGTGGCTGCCGGGTGCACACCTATGGCCAATCAAGGCACATTGGATAAACCAGCCATCGCCACACACACACACTTAAAGGACTCCTATTATACCACCAGGTGTGAGCACGATTAGCCGTTCCAAGCGATTTCAAAGACCGGGTTGGAATGGTCCCACTTGACAAGCGGGAGCATACAGCTGGGTCCACCCGGCTGTATGGTGGATAGATCGGTTGCTACAGTCCACTGGGTAGGCTGATGTATCCAGCATAGTTCTACGTGGAGACTCCCACTTGTGATGTCAAGTGGGGCCATTCCAACTGGTTTTTGAAACCGCTCGGAAAGGCTAATCACGCTCACACCTGGTGGTGTAATAAGTCTCCTTTATGGGCGCTAGCATGTTAGCAGCTACTGCCAAACATGACCAACTTTACAGTAAAACCGGTTTGAAACAACATCTGGATTCTACATGTGTCTCGGTGTGGGAGGAGCCCAGAAAAGCCACGTAGCACATGGCGTGTAGCACGGGTCGCTCGTGTGACGACCCTCTCTATCGGCCGGGCGTCCAGCGGGCGGAGCTGAGAGGGTGGTCAGCTGATGTGGTGCACCTGTGCAAGTTTGGCCTGCAGGCTTCGTAAGGTGAACCACATCAGCCACTCTGTCTCTCTTCCCACCCAGGCAAGTTTGGCTTTTGGTTTGGTGTATATTGATTCGAATAAATATCTTTTATGTTATCTTTTAATCGTGTGTGTGTGTGTGTGGTGGCCTCCCCTTTTCTTTGTTGCGATCACCGAGCCTGGTCGTAACACTGAGTTAGCTGCTGAACACATAAACAACATTTAACCGGAAGGATTCACTGCACAGCGTCGACTCAGCGGAAGGCAAACAGAGTACCGCCAGGGTTAACCTGAGAATAAATATATCATATCTGCGCTACCACCACCACCACGACGACAACAACAACAACAACAAACGACTTGCGTTGCGATGCCATTAAAGTTCTGGACGCGCGCCAACGATGCTACGTATTAGCGCCGCAGCCAGCAAAGTGGCGGCCGGAGAGCCGTTGGTAATGGAGGCTAATCACCGGAGTGCCGCGCGGGCTAGTATTTCATGCTAATCTCTCATGCATAATAGCGATCTTATGAGCGCGCGGCTAGCGGGCCGATGCAGAGAGGCCATTGAGAGGGTATTGACGGCCTCCTACTTAGGCTACGTGCAGTATAAATATATATATATATATATATATATTTCCCCTTTGGCTTTAAAAGGTATCGTCTAATTGAAATGCTTATAGTTAATAGGAGCCCTTCATGGAGGCTGTCTTTAAACACGTAGGCCTCAGAAGAAGAAGGAAAAAACGAACAAACTAGTTCAGCCATTCGGGAACCTCGTCAATAATCTCGCTTTCTTCACGGCATACAATTCCAGGAATGGGTGATTGATACGCTTGTTGGATTGATTTCATCCAAATCACCATCAGTCAAAACCCCAGGTCAACTAGCCCACTTGGCTTCACAAGCAAAGCGTCAATAGCTGAATGGTGTACAGTTACTCTCCAATACCCACACACTGTGCATTACCTCAACCCATTTGAGAACTCTTCCCCAATAGCTGCTTCCTGATAGGAAGCTGGGGTGGGTGGGGACGTTACTGGGGTGGCGGGGGAGGGGGCGTGGTCGTGATTATGATTGACACAGCCACCGGTGCGCACAATCTTTAAATGCGCCCCCTAATTTTCCCCACCAGGTGTGATGTTGATTAGCCCAGATGCATCGGCGTACCTACAAGGCAGCCCGCCCCGAGCGGACTGTACCACCAACTGGTCGGCCCGATCTATCCATCACACACCCACACACCCGGGTGGACGCTCCCACCCCCGCTGAGACGTCACTCCTCCAGGGTAAGATCTCGGAATCGCTTGCGAGGGCTAATCCCAGCTGGAGGTCAGGTAGGTATAGGCCGCCTCGAGCCAGAGACGCCTGACCCTAGCAGTTCCTTCTCCAGATTTGTTCCTTGTTAATGAAGGGAGTCGTTTCTTGCCCTTTGGGGGGCTAGGGCTAGGGGGGTGTCATAATCATATGGCCTGTAAAGCTGTGATTAAGGGCTATACAAATAAAACTGACTTGACGAGCTCAAACGTGAGTCATATCATGGGATGCATGCAAGGTCAGGCTCAGCCTACGTAGGGCCTCGTGGACAGGTGAGGAGAACAGCTTTGGAGCCTTGGTGGAGAACGGGATCAGTGTAGCTTCGCTTTCATCCTCCTTGAATAGGAGGGAGGTAGACGGAGGCCGGGCAGAGGTCAGACAGGGGTCAGACAGGGGTCAGGCAGAGGTCAAACAGCCCAGCAGCGGACAGAAAGACGCAAATGTTGCGTCATATCCAGGTGTAGTGCAATCTCTACCATCACACTGACTTCGTCCAGGCTGGAACAGACATCATGTGAAGTGAACACAATAACAAGTGGATACGGTATTTGCGCTAGTAGTGTCGCGCTTTGACAACAACAACAACAACAACAACAACAACAACAACAACAACAGTTGAACATGAAAAGGTCCAAAGCAAAGTGGATCCGCAGCGACAAGGTCGGCGATATGTCCTCCTGCCTTTTAGCACATGCGACTATTTAAATGATACTGTAGCCGGTTGTCCTTGTTTTTCTGCGGTCCCCTCGTGAAATGAAGGGGGCGAGGTGGTCACACTGCACTGATTAGTCAGGGTCAAAGTCATCCTCCCTCTCTCTCTCTGTCTCTCTGCTTCCTCTCTTTCTCCCTCCCTCTCTCTCTCTCTTTCCTGTCTGTTTCTCTCTGCCCACTCCCTCTCTCTCTGCCCCCCCGCCCGTCCTCCCTCTGTCTCTCTCTCTCCGTCTCCTCTCTCTCTCTGCCCCCCTCCCTCTCTCTCTCTCTCTCTCTCTCTCTCTCTCTCCTCTCTCTCTCTGTCCCCCTCCCCCTCTCTCTCTCTCTCTCTCTCTCTCTCCTCTCTCTCTCTGCTCCTCTCCTCCTCTCTTCTCCTGTCTCCTCTCTTTCCCTCCCTCTCTCTGTCTGCCTCTCTCTCTGCCCCCCCTTCCTTTTCTCTCTCTATGCCCCTCCCTCCCCCCTGCTCTCTCTCCCTTTCTCCTCGCTCTCTCTCTTCATCTCCTCTCTCTTTATGCCCCCCTCCCCCTCTTCTCTCCTCTCTCCCTCTCTGCCCCTTCCTCTCTCTCTCTCTCTCTCTCTCTCTCTCTCTCTCTTTCTCTCTCTCTCTCTCTCTCTCTGCCCTCCGCCTCCAACCTCCCGCCTCCCGCTCTCTCCCTCTCTCTCTCTCTCTCTGTCTCTCATCCTGAACACCCCACCACGATCTCCCCATCCTGTAGTGTTGTAACTCAGACAGCTGGGGGTGCTGTAAGACCCCGGGACGCTGCTCCCTCCCCCCCCGCTCTCCCGTCATAACGAGGCTGTCACCTCTCCTCCACGCTTTTGTCTTGTCCCATCTCCTCCTCCTCCTCCTCTTCCTCCTCCTCCTCCTCCCCTGTATACTGTGGCACACACACACACACACACACACACACACACACACACACGTTCACACGCACATGTTCACACACACCCACACACACACACACACACACACACACGCTGCAGCACCCTCACCCATGAGCCAGACCACTTTGATGAAGTCACCACAGAGTAATGTCCCACACACACACACACACACACACACACACACACTGAGGCAGACGAGGGGGTGGGGGGGTAGTGGGGGAGGCGGTGGTGTCAAAACCAACTGTAAAAGACAGAGAGGCAGAGAGCAGAGCGAAGGTGTGTGTGTGTGTGTGTGTGTGTGTGTGTGTGTGTGTGTGTGTGTGCGCGTGTGTGTGCGTGCATGTGTGCGTGATTTGTCATAATATTTCAGCAAATCAATTCTTAGCCATTGATGGGCGCGGACATAACGCCCAGACACGTGACAAGGCACACGGTGAGGACGGCTTCAGATCACAAAAGAGGCAGCTAGTCTAGTCCGTCCCCGTCCCCCCCCCTCCATCACCCCCTCCACACACACACACACACACACACACACACACACACCCCCCCCAACAAAGCCCGCCTCTACAATAGCGCGGGGGTCTGTCGTCTCTGTGCCGGCGGTCAGCGCGGTATTAATTGGGTTCCCCGCGAGGTCACCGAGCCCGCAGCTCAGTTATGAATCCCGTAGGTAAATATTTGCCTTGCGACAACCTCACTCGCTGCCGTAATGATTCTTTGTGTGGCGTGCTTGTGCAAAGTATGCGCCCCTGCTCCGTGTGCACACAAGCACAAGCGCCTGCTCACGTATGTGTGTGTGTGTGTGTGTGTGTGTGTGTGTGTGTGTGTGTGTGTGTGTGTTGAGGCTCAGAGACACACACACGCACACACACACACACACGCACGCACGCACAGAGCCATCACCTCTCCACCCTCCCCTCAGCCACAGCTCAGCAGAGTTTGATCAATAACGTGTCCTTCATGCTCAACTCAGACCTGACCTTGGGAGCCTTTTGTCTCCCCTCGCGGGGCCAGAGTGCGCATGTACAGGTTGGAGAACAAGACCGGAGAAAGAAGACATTCCACCAACTAGGGAGGGAGGAGAGAGCAGACATTTCACTCACTAAACCTCCAACCGTTGCTGCAGGTAGCGAGTTATTGTGGTAATGGTGGGGTGGTGGGTTTTTTTTGTATTCGTATTGTTGTTCTGTCCTCCTCCCCTTTAAGACAGAGCTACTTGAGAACTTATTTTGAGATCTACCACAGGGCCACGGAAAAGGGAAATATGAAAATCCAATCCCGCGCCTGCCTATAGCCTCGCATTGATTTTCCCTTTTCCAGGGTCAATACTAATAGACAGGAACCAACATGCATTCTCCATGCATGTGCGCTTCACTCCTGCGCCCGTACGGCTTATAATTTGTCATCCGTTCTGCCTATGCTAATACGCTGGGAGCGCTCGCCTTAACAGGACTGGAGCACACACACACACACACACACACTCCATTAGTCACCATGAAGCCGCTAACCCACCACCAGCCATTTTATGTCCGCTGTGGCACGACTTGCCAACCAAATATATTTGACTAATAAAATGACTGTCCATTATTTTATATTACGTTTTCACCGTCATGCTGGGATTTCTCCCTCTCTTTTGGCCATATTAGATTATATGTGCAATTTGCATAAGCCGTAGCAACCCCATATCCCCAAGGTGTGCCTTTTTTATTTACTTTATTTAAGTGATCTTGTGTCCAAACACAAACAATGCAAATTCGCTCGGCTCTCTTATCGAAGTCAATAAAGAGTCTGGTGGAAAAACAACCACAGCATGACTTGCATATCGAGATGTACTGTAGCTATATTATATACATACTGTATATATATATATATATATATATACGTATATGTTCTCCCACTACATCTAAATCAAATAGGATGAATATATATTTCCCTGCTTATCCCTGTCCAAATTTTACATGATTTGCTAGTTAAATGTATCCTATTGCTGGAGCAAGTGGGAGATGTTAAGTCATTAACTGTAATAATATATTCCTTTGTTCGGAAAACATTTGATTTGATTGAATATTTTCCTTGAACATATTTATGTGCTGTGCTTGGAGAAACAGAAAAAAAAATAGAGATCTGATAAAGAACAACTCAGAATTTATTGATTTTGTAAATACAAAAGGAAACACTCTGGCAGCATCATTAGGAAAACTTTACACGATGACCACCGAACAGAACAATGTTTTTTAAACTAAAAATAAAATCAGCAGAAAATAAAAATGCTCCACATTAAACTTTCCTCTTCTGAGTGCTGATGTAAAGAACTGGGGAAGGAAAGAATAGAAAATCAGTTGGTTATGTGAAAATTATAAAACAATTCTTACTAAATACTTTTAATACTTTTAATCTAATGTGCAAGGTACTAGGGAAAAAGTTGGGTCTATTTAAGAAGAAGGCAATGCCAAATATGAACTGGGTGTTCGTTAGTTTTTTTAATTACTTGAGCAAATGTGTATTTTCAGTTATTTTGTTCTAAACCAATAAAAAGGTGTGCAAATGTGTCAGCCCCAAATATCCTGCAAAGCCTTTAGTATTTTCCAAAATGATGAGGATTTGCATGTGAATTTCATCACATGCAAATATTGAAACATTGTAAACGGTAAGAACACAGGACTTGATTGTTCACTGCGAAATATTTCCCATCTAAATAATATCCATAAGAATGTCATCATATCCAATGTGCAGAAATTATGACTTCTGTTTTTTTAAATGTCACCCGGGGAACCTGAAACAGTGTAAAATATTATTGCTGTATATTGAAACAAGTGTCGATTTCAAAAAAATTTTCAAATCGACAGCTGATATGTCAGACCAATATGAGCGTTTTCGCCAAAATGTGGGCTTCTTCAAGTGAAATACTTTCAAAATAAAAACCTACCAACCACAAGAAAAGATACTAGATTGACGTGCCAGTGTTGCTAGCGAGCACCACTAGACACTAAAGGTCACCCTATATGAAGATATGTTGACCTTTCGTGCCTTTGCAGCCATTAAGGTCAGGCGGGACGACCTTTAAAAAAGGCCGGATTATTATTTTTATAGAATTGAGGCTAAAGGTGTCCATGTGGTTGCTGGTTCAGTCGGTCTCCCAGCATTTCTCAAGATAGTGTGGAAATGGTATGTTGGACTTTTTGGACTTGCTTGCTTGTGTGAGTGCTGATAAATGTAGGACTAATAAACGTGTCAAATAACTAATTAATTATTCTGGGTTCACGTGTATAGCTTCCATTTGTATGAATTTGTAGAATGCAAGGAATGGCTATGGTGGCTGTAGCAACACGTGTGGCTGCAATATAGGCACGCACTTTTACAGAAAAGTGTCCACCCAGATGTATCGTGGATAGATCAGACTACAAGTTGCCAGCATACTTCTAGATGGACACTCCCACTTGTGATGTCAAGTGGGGCCATTCCAAGCGGTTTTTGAAATTGCTTGGAATGGCTAATCACGCGCACACCTGGTGGTATAATATGCATCCTTTAAAAACACACGGATGTATACGTGTTGGTGGTTTACCATTGTTTCCTCGGAGAAACGCATCCCCATACTTGTTCTTGAGCTGGCCGTTCACATACTCCTCCGTTTGCTCGATGGCAATATTCATGTAGCCGTCCAAGCAGGCTAGGACGCCTGCAAGGAAGAAAATAGGCACGTTTAGTACAGCCCATCTCGTCCTCCCTTGTGTAACACTGTGAGGTCGTATGCATCACCTCTGTAATCCACGCCGGAGTTGAGCTTCACCACCACAGGTCTGCCAATGATCTGCTTGAGGAAGTCACTGGGGGTCTGCTTCCTGAGACTCATCTCGACGCCTGACGTCAGTGGATAAGACAAGATAAGACAAGACAAGACAGAACTTTATTAATCCCGAAGGAAATTCTTGTGCCTGGGTGCATAGCAATTTTGATATTAAATATTATTAATTTTTATATATATATTTATATACAATTTTTATACTTCTCATAGGACTTGGACTATGAAACATTTGTAAATCTGTCTTTTTATTATTCTACTGTTTATTTCTCTATTGTTTTAGAAAGTTATATTCTATTCTAAAACAATAGAGAAATAAACAGTAGAATAATAAAACATAAAAGAAAAAACTGATTTACAAATGTACAAGTAGTCCAAGTCCTATGAGAAGTATACAAATATATATATATATATAAAAAATATATACACATTTACATTAACTTAGCACCATATACATGAGCTCATTGTTATCATCTAACGCTATGGGCTGAGGTGCTGGTGTCTGTACTGGTGTCTGTACTGGAGCTGCTGATCAAGAGCTCACTGTAGTGTACTGTTTATATGTTAGCTTAGCTTAGCTTAGCCTAGCCTAGCCTAGCTCCACAGCGTTTTCAATGGTGCTGCTAGTTAGCGTGTAGCTTGTCTGCTAGCTCCGTACAGTAGCCACACAGTAGACAGCAGCCTGGTGGTGAAAGCACATATTTAGATGGTTAATGTAATGTTAACATAATGTAAATGTACTGTAATGTACGTACCTGTACGGTTTGAATGTATATTGATGAACACAAGCGTTCGCGCTGCTTTGTATTCACAGACAGGAGTACGGAGCGCAGCGAGGGACAGAAATAGCGGAAGGCAAACACCGGCTCCATGCATGGACTAACTCACTAACTACAGTACTAGTGCATTCATACTGCATGTTTTGGACTGATTCTGTCTTTTTGGGTTCATCAAGTAGATGGAGGCATAGATGAGGAGTGATTGGTTGATTGATTGATTGATTGATTGATTGATTGATTGATTGATTGATTGGCAGAGAATGTAATAATCAAAGAAAGTACAATGTAGGAAAAGAAGCATGGTACAGTAGCTGCCTTTAAGTAGAGAGAGGGAGGGAGAGACACGTTCCATGCATGGACTAACTAGTGCATACGTAGCGTACTTGATGTTATTTTGGGATCATCAAGTACATGGAGGCATAGATGAGGAGTGATTGATTGATTGATTGATTAATTGATTGATTGATTGATTGATTGATTGATTGGCAGAAAATGTCATATAGTATAGTATTATTATCCTTGCTATATTACCATGCTACATTACCTTTCATCATTATGTGCAATATTCTTAATTTCATGTGCAATACTACCTCTCACCATTACTATTACTACCCTTAAATGATTACATTTCATCAACATGTGCAATATTTCTCATGTGCAATAATACTTCTCACTATTACTTCCCAATGCCATTGCCGACTTGTTTTGCTGACTGAATATCTTACCAAGATTTTTATATTTTTACATTTAGACTCACTATATTTGTAAATTTGTTATTTTATTTTTATTATTCTACTGTTTATTCTATTGCGATGCAACCTCTGGCACAAGAATTTCGATCAATAACGTTCTATCTTATCTTATCTTATCTTAGTGGAAAAGAAAGTACAATGTAGGAAAAGAAGCATGGTACAGTAGCTACATTTAAATAGAGAGAGGGAGGGAGAGACAGAGAGAGTGAGAGAAGGAGAGACAGACAGAGAGAGAGAGAGAGAGGGGGACAGAGAGACAGACCGAGAGAGAGGGAGAGAGAGAGAGAATGAAAGAGAGAGAGAGAGAGAGAGACAGACAGAGAGAGACGATAATAGACAGAGAGACA
>PIJE02001854.1:70000-75189 GCA_002895965.2 Coryphaenoides rupestris | reverse complement strand
TACCCAATTCTCAGTTATAATTCTATATAATTGATTGGGCATGTGATGTTTGGAGAGCAGCAAATTCAGCAAACTGCGTTCCTGTTCCCCATGAAAGGAGAGTGTGGGGAGGGGTAGTGAACGATTTTCTTTCTCTATAGAAAACACACAAGTCTCGTGGACGGCCGTCAACTGTCAAGGTCGTGGAATGATAAGGCCAGCAGTTCATGACCTGTGTTCCAGAGCTCTCGGTTAGAAATGTACAAAGAGGGATTGTGAGAGCCCAACGGAAAAGTACCAGGGGAAGACTATGGCCCTTTTGCAGAGAGAGAGAGAGAGAGAGAGAGGGAGGGAGAGAGAGAGAGAGAGAGAGAGAGAGCGAGCCTAAAGGTCATGCATAGGTCATGTATATTAGTGATGCCTGTTAATGTCTTTCATTCCTCGGCCATAAGAATTAGTGGTGCTCATTAGTGAGTCATATTAGTAAGTTCAGTGATGCACGTTAGTGAATCACATGGTTATACAGTGATCAATATGAATTAGGATAGTATATACACTCGACATTCAAGAGTGTGCGTACAGTAATGCACGGATGTATTAATACAGCATTATTATTGACCCAACAAAATGTACTCGATTTTAGATTCCAGTTTACACCAAATAGCAAGCAACTTGGTCATAAGTTTCAAATTAAAAGGTTTTTTTTTCTCGCACAAACTATATTCACATTAATCATGTACAGGTTCAAGGTGAAGACGACCTCCGAGCGACCTGAAAACACATCCAAACGTTACAATCACTTACAGACATTTGCTACTGCTTTTGAAGTGATGTTTTACGATAACAAAGGGAGACTAAAATACTAAGGTCGATCTACGAAGGCCACCGCAAGACACCAGCATGCTGAGAAAAAATAATAAAATCTTGATATTTCTCTCAATGCAGGCTAAACAGAAAAGGAGCGTGGGACAGGGGGAAAACAATCTCATTGAATATTCATTAACTGGTGCCTAGGTGTATACATGACTCTTAACCACGCTTGTTTATGACTTAAAGACTTGTAGTACTGACCTTAGTTTAACACGGCAGCAGATACCAAATTAACCTTTAGCCCCCGTGGGGCTAGTCGTGCCCCGCTAACAAGCAACCTGTCCAGAGACAAAAGAAGTCATTTAGAATTCTACCTCCAAGTTCCCCCCCCCACCCACCCCCCTCAAGTGCCTCCTACCTCTCTCTCTCTCTCTCTCTCTCTCTGCCCTCCTCTCTCTCTCTCTCTCTCTCTCTCTCTTTCATTCTCTCTCTCTCTCCCTCTCTCTCTCTGTCTCTCTGTCCATATAGGTAACTTCAGTAGTTCCATGTAGGTAACTTCAGTAGTTCCATGTAGGTAACTTCAGTAGTTCCATGGAGGTAACTTCAGTAGTTCCATAGAGGTAACTTCAGTAGTTCCATGGAGGTAACTTCAGTAGTTCCATGGAGGTAACTTCAGTAGTTCCATAGAGGTAACTTCAGTAGTTCCATGTAGATAACTTCAGTAGTTCCATGTAGGTAACTTCAGTAGTTCCATGTAGGTAACATCAGTAGTTCCATAGAGGTAACTTCAGTAGTTCCATGTAGGTAACTTCAGTAGTTCCATGTAGGTAACTTCAGTAGTTCCATGGAGGTAACTTCAGTAGTTCCATGTAGGTAACTTCAGTAGTTCCATAGAGGTAACTTCAGTAGTTCCATGGAGGTAACTTCAGTAGTTCAATAGAGGTAACTTCAGTAGTTCCATGTAGGTAACTTCAGTAGTTCCATAGAGGTAACTTCAGTAGTTCCATGTAGGTAACTTCAGTAGTTCCATAGAGGTAACTTCAGTAGTTCCATGTAGGTAACTTCAGTAGTTCCATAGAGGTAACTTCAGTAGTTCCATAGAGGTAACTTCAGTAGTTCCATAGAGGTAACTTCAGTAGTTCCATGTAGGTAACTTCAGTAGTTCCATATAGGTAACTTCAGTAGTTCCATAGAGGTAACTTCAGTAGTTCCATGTAACTTAAGTAGTTCCACAGAGGTAGTTTCAGAAGTTCCATGTAGGTAACTTCAGTCGTTCCATATAGGCAACTTCAGTAGTGCCGTATAGATTAACGTCAGTCGTTCTATCGAGGTAACTTCTTTGTCACAGCTGCAAAGCGCTCCCAATTTGAATAAACAAGTGCATTTTGGGCATGATGCAGCAGCAGCAGCTGTTATTAAGCATATGGTGCAGAAAAGAAAATGGACAACAAAACAATGAATTCAATCTCAGTCTCCATACTCTCCAGACCTTGGAACCCTTGGGGGGGGGTGGCAAGCCAGGGAAATAGAAAAATGATGGCAGCGTGAGCTATGGCAGGTAGGAAATGGACTAAGAGGGAGAGGGGGGGGACAGTGGGTTAACGGTCCTGCGAAGGGGGCATCCTCTCTGTAACCTAAAGCAATATTTAGTATGGTGGTGGTGATGGAGGGGAGAGGGGGGTGCTGGTAAAGCAGGATGTCTAGACTGCACTGACCCTTCTGAAGCCAGGTTCTCTCTCTGGGGTCAAGATTGATATGGAGAAGATAATGGAAAAGTGAGCAGAGAAAACAAAACGGGTGGGGAGATGGGTATGTACCTCATCTAACTCTGACCTATATAGAGGTTACAGTGATGGACAGGTTACATCTTCCCGTCAAAAATATGTCTGTCTGTCGGAAAATCCCAACTGTCAGTTTAGCACGGAAAGTGCTTGGATCGGCATCCGTGCGACGCTCCCCTAACTGCGCATGCGGTGAAAAATGCCGGCCCGAACTGCATGTCGGTTGACTGTGATGTATCGAGAAACAAGTATTATTAAATGTCATAACTGAATTTGTGTGGGCACATTTTGTTGTTGTTTTTGGGGCCCTTCTCAATTGTGCATCATTGGAACACCCGTCAACGTCCTCCTAATGACTCAGCTAGCGCTAGCAGCGGCGACGGTTGACAGCGGTTATTCGACCCAAGGGGTGGCCTTGCTGAGCAATTAAAACACACACACACACACACACACACACACACACACCCCACACCCCACTGAGCCCCTCACAGTACAAATGTAAGCTTGTCTCCTGGCCACGGAGCTCGACTACCTGCAAATCCTCGAGAAAAGAGTGCCTCCAAGACAGGCTCGCTCTGCCTGCTGGTTTGGTGGCCCTCCGGGGGGGTGGGGGTGGGTGGATGGTGGTGGTGGTGGTGGAGTGTGGGGGGGGGGGGGTTTATTCAGGGGACCTTCTCATTTCAGCCCCCCCCCCAGCCCCCGAGGCAGGCTCTCTCTCCCCAAGGAGAGGCTCAGCAGACAGCCAGTCTGCACCGTCCTCCGCGGCAAAGCCCAGGCGTAGCCAGCCATCTCAGCCAGCTCCCTGGAGAACTCTTGCTAGCGGAGCGAGAGAGAGAGAGCTAGACACTGGTGGGGGAGAGGAGAGAGAGAGAGAGAGAGAGAGAGAGAGAGAACGAGCTGGAGCTTATGCTGAAGGGTGTGCTTCTATCAGAGCAGCAGTCTGTCTGACATCCCGCCCGTCTCCCAGGATGCATTCCACTTCACTTTGATATCTCAATTTCTACTACACTCTGAATCGGGAAGCACGGCGCAGGATAAATCTCGTCCCATTCACAGGGCTTACGTGTTTGTTAGGGAGTCACAGCGCCACCACCACCGTGGGCGTTCGATGATTATTATTAACCGCATACACCCCGTCCACTCCCGCCGCCGGAATGAATGAACCGCCGTAGAAATGGTGGCCCGCGATCGCTAATTACGGTCAGACGGCGAGGTGTCCGTTTTTTGCTATCGGCCCGATGCGCGCCACGCAAAATCAATCGGTAACAATAAAATGGGGCCGCCATGGCTCCCCGTGGCTCGCTAGAACCCCCCCGCCCGGTGGTCACGTGGTGGCGTCGTTCGTTCGCCGTGACCGACGTTTTTTTCCCCCGAGCGAGCGAGCGAGAGCGAGAGCGAGACTGGCGAGACCGGGGGATGCTGGAGGGAGCTGCTTTTGTCTGATGGGCTGGTGAGTGATGCGGCCACTCCAGCGCGCCCATAAATATGCATGGTGACATTTGGAACAAAGCCCCTCATCTCCCGCCCGGCGGTGATCAGCTCCGTCAGCATACTGTAACATATTGCCGTATTGTCACACCTTGTGTTTCATTGCCAATCTCCATGTTCATCAAGTTGGCAGATAACCTCTAGATGTTGGCAGGTGATACCGGGAGGGTGTCACCGCCGTGGGATGGGGCCGGGGGGAAGGGGGAGGGGAGGGTGGGGTTGGGTGGGTGCTGGGTGGTGGTTGGGTGGGTGGGGTTGTGGGGGGGGGGGGAGACATACAAGAGGAACACTTGACTGCCGATGTTTATTTGTGGGGGTTTTTTGAAATTGATGTCATCGTGCAACGCGTTACATTAAAGTGGGCTTCGCATTACATGATGTTACATTAGATTACATATACATTACATGATGTTACATTAGATGATGTTACATTACATGTACATTACATGATGTTACATTACATGATGTTACATTACATGATGTTACATTACATGATGTTACATTGCATGACATGATTATTACATGATGTTATACCATACATGTTACAATGATGTTACTTTACCTTACATGTACATGACATGACGTCACATTACATTTCATTATGTTACATTACATGTGCATTACATGACGTTACATTCCATTCCATGTAGATTACTTTACATGATGTTACATGATATTCCATTCCATGCACATCACATGACATGATGTTACATTCCATGTAGCTGCATTACATGATGTTACGTTACATTACATTTAATTTCCCCTGTATGTGTTTGTATCGGTCCGGGGATGGTTTCTATATGGCTCGGCGCAGGGCCACAGGCGTGCCAACATACTACAGGCGTGCCAACATGCTACCATAGGACACGGTGTCACACATGAACACGCAGCAAAGGGCAGCATCACAAAGTTCCCCCCCCCGCTCTCGTTTTAGCGCGCAGAACGTAGCTGCTCCCGCTCTCTGAACACCTCATTGCTTTAGAAAGGAATAAATATCCGAGACTGCCAGGAGCAGTTCCTTTCAAATCCCACACACATACATCCCTCTCTCCCTCTCTCCCTCTCTCTCTCTCTCTCTCTCCTCTCTCTCTCGCTCCCTCTCTCTCTCTCCTCCCTCTCTCTCTCTCTCTC
>PIJE02001854.1:10000-55000 GCA_002895965.2 Coryphaenoides rupestris | reverse complement strand
AACACGTCACTGCACATCACTGCATAACATGTCACAGCATAACATTGACATGTTGTGTGACATGTTGTGCATTGACACCTTATGCAGTGTATGATCTGAAAGCATTGTTTTCTTTTGAGCGCAGATTCTATAGTTTTGGGTGAAGTTTTCCGAAAATGTGTCTTAGCAATTGAAAAAAAACTGTATTGTGACATCGAAAAGTATTATACGGATACGGAGGAGGTATCCGGCCACAACGTCTCGCTCTAACGTTACAAATGATCAATGTCTACTTTTACAATTGTCGGAGCCACATTCACAGATACTCTGTTATATACACCCTTCAGCCTTACATGACACAACCAGATTACAAGTTTGATCACATTTTTGCAAAATAGGGAAAAGGTAGAAAGAAGTGGAAAGATGACGAAAAATACAGACAGAGAGACGTGGAGAGCGAGAGAGAAAGAGAGAGAGAGAGAGAGAGGGAGAGGGAGAGGGAGAGAGAGATGTCAATGATACCAGTGTAGTCACTCTACCCTTGAGCAGCAGAGGGTGACCTTAAGGTCCTGCCCTGAGTGAGGTCATGTTCGTGTCGTCATGGCGACTATCTAAATTGTCTTGTTGCCAGCATTACCTCAGCTGCCTGGCATCGTTGGCGTCAGGGAACACAGTGCTAGCGCTCAAATGTACCCACGGACGGCCACAGCATATGCACATATTATTATTATTATAGCAGCTTGGTGGATGCATGCTGTAGACTGGTGGTGAAACTATTGTGAAACTATATGTAATATTTTAATATTATCTGACCCTGTTCAGACATACAGCAGAGCAAGGCAGTTCTATGGTGACTCGAAGGCTCAGGCATGATACAAGACGTGTTGGATGTGGTAGATCTGCTCGGATTCAGTCCTTATTAAGATTTTGAGGACAGATAAACTAAAAAGGGATTGGGGATTAATTAGAAGATATTCACAGGGGAGGACAAGAGGCACGGCAGCTTACCAGTGAATCTGATTTTGAAAACCAACCTGTATTTACACTTCTTATGTCCAACTTGTTCTGATGTGACAGGAATAACACGTTCAAATCTCAATCCCAGATGCTTAGACAACACATTCCTAGTTCTCTGGCGAGTAAAATCATGTTTATTAAATAATTCCAGCACACACTTCAGCTCGGCCAGCAAAAATGCTTTGATTCAGATCACTACATCATCGGGATGGCTTCTCTTCTAGACAACCCACACGTTATATGCAAAGCGCAGCGCCTAACTGACCGGAAAGGATTGCTTGGTCAGATCACCTGCATTCTTGCAGTATGTTCCTCTGTTGGGGCAGGTGAGAAACACAGCGGTCCACACACACACACACACACACACATCCATGCACACGCATGCACACACACACACACACACACTCACACACACACACTCACACACATACATGCACACACGTACATGCACACACGCAAAGACACGCATACCCAGACAAACACCGGCCAACATTCACATTCCTAAAACTAAAATAAAATGGAAGTCTAAATATAAAACGTTATCGTTCATTTGTAAACCATCTATTCCAGCATCACGCTTTGCACACAGTCCCGGACGCATTCTATTGAGTTCTGGCCTGGTGAACATATCATCTATTCTAAGACACTGTGTGCGAATGTTCCATCCGATAACACATGAATAGCGTACATTATGAATATGTGTGTCCTCTCACACCAGACATCCGATGTGATGTTGCTGTGTGTCCCTCCTGCTCGCACATCTATATCCCTCTATCTGTCTGAATCTCAGACCGTGCTGGTGGTGACACCTTCCTCCGGACACGGTGCACAGCTAATCATCATGTTCCGTTTCTTAATTAGCAGAAATGCAAAGTGTCTTTGTCACCTGTGGACAGCCAAGAGGGCTAATTTGGGCTTTTTTCGCTAATTGCCACGGTAACGAGCCTCCTGTGCCTGCACTCGGGTGGGTGGCGGTGATGGCGGTGGTGGTGGTGGCGAGGAGGAGGAGGAGGAGGAGGTGGGCAGGAGGAGGACGGCAAGATTGGAGGCACAGCGCTCTTCTTGGTCGCGGCGTGCGGCCGAGGTGTGAAAGTACGCGGCAGGGCCAACAGAACACAGCCTGGAGGAGTCTAACAGCAGGACGCAGGGCACAGCCGGAGCTGTGAAAGCGCCCAGCGCCCATCTGAGAGTCTGGGAAACACAAGCAAGGCTCAATGCCACATAACACACACCGGGGACATGATGGAGGGATCCAGCACTGTGGACGGACTGGATGGATGGATAGATGGATTGATGCTGTCTCTGTTTCTGTCTCATTTAACACACTAGTAATAACACAGTTTTTAAATGCTGTTGGGTTTCGGTCTTCTTGCATATTCTCGTGGTGGGATGCTGTTGGTGGTCCTTATTCTATGTTCATTGAACACACTGTTTTAGCATATTCTTATTTAAAATGTCCATCGCTTATTTAAAATAAGCAATCTCTTTGTTGGTCTTTTTTTTATTATTTAACAGAATGTTTTGTACATTTTTGCATAATCAAATTTTATTTGTTATGACTTTCCTGTACTTCTGAAGTAACACCCACATGTCCCCCGTCTGGGGATAATAAGTACATATTGTCTCATTGCCTATTTATTTTAATTAGGCACTTTCTGATAGGCTACGTATGTACTTCTCTGTTGTCGACGGGTTGTTTGGGTCAAAAACAGAGTCACTAGTTTAACAGCAGTAGCAGACACGTGGCTGTGTGTGTGTGTGTGTGTGTGTGCGTGTGTGCGTGTGTGTGCGTGTGCTTTGAGGTTTTGTGTTGACTTTCAACTGTCAACTATTAATGTGAACGCTACATAGTCTTTGTTAATTAGTTTCGCAATTTCAAGTTAATTGGTGGCTAAGTCTGATTGGTATGACTGCCTGCAGGTTAATAAATGCAAACATTATTATTCCAATGTTACAACACTTTGTAGCTAATTGTTTATTGCAATGTAGATACAGAGCCATACGTATTTCCGCATAAATCGCATGCAAATTAATTAATTAAAATGAACCACATTCACAGAGAGCACATGTAAAAACGTAATACATGTAATGTACTAATATTAATATTTTTATTGCGGTGCATTTATCTATTATATTGTAATAATATTGAAATACTGTCATTTTAAAACCATCCGTGAATAAAAATAATAATGTTTAAAAAAAAAAAGGGGGGGGGGCACCTTGTCGTACTGACGTTGCGCAGGCGCGAACGTGTGTGCGAGTGTGTGTGTGTGTCTGTGTGTGTGTGTGTGTGTGAGTCTGCTCTGCTCTGCTGTTGCTGCCCTTTGATCCCTGCATTAGTGTTAGTTAGGGGCTCGGAGACACACACACACACACGCACACACACACACGCACACACACACACACACACTTGCACCGGGAGGAGCAGCAGCGGCAGCGGCAGCAGGAGCAGGAGCAGCAGCAGCAGCAGCAGGAGCAGCAGCAGCAGCAGCAGCCATAGTCAAGACACGGCGGCAACAACAACACCACCACCACCACCAGCACCTCCGCCACCACCACCCGTTCCCTTTAACCACACACTTTAACACACACACACACACACACACAGGAGGTGCCCACCACCACCCTCTCCTCTCTCTCTTAGTCTCAATGGGGGGGAAAACCCGTGTTGTTCTCTTCGTATCCCCAAAAACGAGGACGAGAATGTGATTAAAAACGGAGGGAAAATGCCAAGGAGGAAGCAGGAGCAGCCCAAGCGCCTGCCTTCGTCGCGTAAGTCCCCCCTTTTCTTTTATTGTTATTATTATTATTGTGTGTGTGTGTGTGTGTCTTTGCGGGCTCTTCGCTGCTGTTTTAAAACGGGTGAAAGTGGGTGTGAAACAAGAGACAAAGACGCTTAAGGTTAAGGTTAAGGTTAAGGTTATTTCTCTTCTGGGGTTTTTTTTCTTCTTCTTCTTCTTCTTCTTCTTCTTCTTTCCTCCGCCCCCCCCCCCCTCCTCCCCCTCCTCCACCTCTGTTAGGGTCCGAGGCGACCGACCGACCGACCGAGGCAGGCAGGCAAGGCAGGCAGGCAGCGGGGCAGCCATGTTGTCGGCGGTCGGGTCGGGTCGGTCGGGACGGTTAACGTTAGCCTACCCCCCCCCACACACACACCCCCCCCCCTCACCCCTCGCTCTCCAGCCCGCCATAAACGATACGTGGCTTTATTGGAGAGAGTGTAATCGATTAAGGTCTGGAGGTGGAGGCGGCGGCGGCTGCGGCGGCGGTCATCGCTCGTCGCTCGTCGGTTGTCATACGTGTCGGTCAAATAATGGCCAGTCGTGGTTTTTTTTTGTAGTCACTAGTCGTCTCGTCACTACTGCTGCTGCTGCTGCTTTCGGGGGAGGCAGAAGGGGGAGGATCTGAGGAGAATCTGGCCGCAATATAAAAAAAAAAAAAATGAAGGGTCAGTCGGATCAGAGCAGCCGGAGACCCGGGGCTCCCCCCCCCCCCCCCCCCCACCTCACCCCTCACCCTCACCCTCACGCCTGCCTGCCTGCCTGCCCGCCCGCCCCGGTGCTCCCTTCCCTCCGCGGCTACACGCTACGGCTTGTCTCGCTGTCTTGGCTCAACTTAAACTTCACATTTCTACACCACCACCCGGCCGATAAACGTGTTAAAACTTTCGCCTTGTAACAGTTAACTACACGATCTATCTGCGCAAAGAGTGTTATTTCTCCTCCTCCACCACCTCCTCCTCCTCCTCCTCCTCCATGTCTAGCGGTCTTATGTCAAAGCCATGGTCACCCGAAGTTCAGGTTTTGTGTTTGTGTTGTAGTTGCAGCCATTCATTGCAGACAGACGATCAGCGATCAATAACGCGGTTAGACAAATGAAATGGCAGCAATTCACGTGTGATAAATGTATTACAACACCACACACACACACACACGCTCGTCTTAATGCACATGTCGATTTTAGCCCCCCCCCCGTCTGTCTCCGTGTGTGTGTGTGTGTGTGTGTGCATTTGACCCTGCGTAGCTTGTACGCGCGTGTGTGTGTGTGTGTGTGTGCTTTTTATCGCGTCTTCTTAATAGTGACACGTTGCAGTGACACGCCGCGGCCGCCAGGGGCAGTGTGCTCAGAAGAGTCGTCGTAGAGACATGGGGCGCAGAGGTGGTCGATATGGGGGTTGAGGTGTTGGGGGTGGGGGGTGGGGGGGCCGCCCTGTGCACAACTCTGTACTCCCAATACATGCATAAGCAAACATCTTAATGAGAGTGCCGTGGAAATAGAAATGTCATAAATAATTAAGGTGGTTAATCTTAAATCAACGGCCCTAAAAAAAACCCCAACAACAACCCCCCCTGTGTTTATCGCTTGACACATCGGTCGCTTCTTAAATGTCACATGTGTTGGCAGGATTCTGTACAAAACCGAGCATGATTAAAAGCCACTTTTTGTTGCCTTTTAGCACAAGGACATGTATTACACACTTGTTGGTTGACAGAAACATCCTTTTTTTATTTCCAACAGTGACCCAGAGAACTTTTATTCTTTTACATGTATATGTCACGAACACACATGCGCGCCATGGATAACACGTTGATGTACCGTCGACATTCACATATGTGGTGGTCAGGGGGGGGGGTTGACCCGTGGTTGAACTTGGAAAATTGTAGCAGCTGGCTAAAAGGTATGAAGGTAGAGGCTGTGTGTGTGTGTGTGTGTGTGTGTGCGTGCGTGCGTGCGTGTGTGTATATATCTGTGTGAGCTCGAGGAAGAATTTGAAGAGATTTAGGACATTGCTGGTCCAGTTGATGGGAGTATTTAAGACACATGGATTGCAAGGTGCAGGGTCATGATGTTAACCCGTGATCTAAGTTTCATTTACTCTGCATGCTGCTACGATGTTCTAAGTTCACTATTCTTCTCACTCTCGTCTTTCTCTCTCTTCCTGTCTGTCTGTCTGCCTGCCTCTGTCTCTCTACACACACACACACACGCACGCATGCATGCACACACACACTTGCTTGTTGTTTCCTCATTGTTGTGTGGTTGCTTGTTTACACAAGCAACACATTTCTATCTTCACTTTCCATTGAGGCAAGACAGCCACAAAGTTAGCCTGTCTGTCTGTCTCTCTGTGGGTGGGTTGGTACTGTATGTCTGCAATAGAAGTAGGCTACCCATTGGTAGCCACATATCTGCGCTCCAGTCGTGTCAGAGGTAGTTGTTGTCTGTGATAGTGTTACAACTCTATTTCTTTCCCACCTGTGTTCCTATGGCAGTATACGGAAGCTATTTGCT
Source organism: Coryphaenoides rupestris (assembly GCA_002895965.2). NCBI lineage: Eukaryota > Metazoa > Chordata > Actinopteri > Gadiformes > Macrouridae > Coryphaenoides > Coryphaenoides rupestris. Next base: position 48,715 of record PIJE02001854.1, on the reverse strand, counting down.
GTCTTACTGTGAACTTGTCAGCTGCTGGCCGCTGAGGCGAATGTGTGAACTTGGAAAAGTGGACTTGGAAAATGCTCTTATGGACGTAAACAATCGTCAGCCTTTATAGATTCACATGGAATCGATTATTTATTTATTTGTTACATTCAGGCTTAACCATTTTGGATGATATTTGGTAACAAATGAATGAATAAATGAGGGATAGGCCAGGCCTACTGTTAGAGTGTTGGGCCTCTCCACAGAGCAAAGCTTTTGGGTTGTATGTCTGCGCAGACTACCGGCATCCTTGAGCAAAATTAAACTGTCTGCTGAATAACTTAATATGAATGCAATAAGCAGAATAGTACATGTTGATAGTTAAACGGCATACGGGTAACGTGATTTGTCCAAACCAGTTCAGATGTTCATATGCAAATAGATTTTGACCCAAAACATAGGCTAGGCCTACACCTTCTTTGGTCAGCGGTATCACTGGCTATTCTTTCCTTCATTTTCACAAAAAGTAAGCCCGACACGGATCCCTCTTGAATCAACTGGCTCACGGAAAAGTATGAATTTGATGAAGTATGAAGTGAAATATTTTTTGGGGGGAGTTTGTTTGTTTCTTTTCTGGTTTGTGGTTCCTGTCGTGTCATTTCTTCACTCGATTCGCTGCAGGTTTTCATTATTCATCTGGCAACACCTTGGTCGTGTGCCAGGCAACAAACACACTATCGGCCTGGAAATCTGTACTATTTGTCGTGGAAAAGGGCAAGATAATAAACTGCCTTTAACACAAGAAGTTCTTTATCTCGGTACACATGCAGCGATTGGACTGCACAGTGTGGTGTGGGCTGCCCACTGCTTTGTGTGTGTGTGTGTGTGTGTGTGTGTGTGTGTGTGTGTGTGTGTGTGTGTGTGTGTGTGTGTGTGTGTGTGTGTGTGTGTGTGTGTGTGTGTGTGTGTGTGTGTGTGTGTGTGTGTGTGTGCGCGCGCGTGTACACAAGCTGGTCACGGAGGTCACAGTACAGTATGGCGCCCTCACTCTGACAAGTAAACATGACCTTTGGCGCCTCAATGAAAACTGCCATTCTTTATGACCTTGCTGTGTATTGTTGTTTGTGTAATCCAGTCGGCTTATTCACAGCAAAAGAAAAGGTGAAGCTACTTAATACATAATGATATTTTGCTTTTGTATTTGGGCTTTTGTCACAAACAACTCACGCTTGCGCGAGGGTGGTGCAGAATTGATCTGTTTCACATATTTTCCTTGCCTTAACTAAGCCCATTTAACTTGGTACTTAGTGATGGCCTGACTCATATGAATACATGATTTGTACAGGCTCTGTCAAAGAGACCATCACTTTGCCTCTGCTCCTTCACAATTTTTATGACAGAATTTAGCTTGAAATAGATTTCAAGATACCAACACAACACAAGACAAGATACCTGGATTTAATTACAGACACATTTTAAAAACAGAGTTCCGGGCCGATTGGTTAATTGGTTTAAAATACTTTGAAATCTTGACCGGCCACGTCACTACGTCAGGCATGGTGTGTTGGTAATGATACTTTGTTCCCGTGCTTTTATCCCCGGCGGCGACGGGGTCATCGGCATTTGAAACGGAGGGATTTGGAGTCTGCACAGGGATTGTGTTCCCACTCACCAGCCAATGGCCGCCTCTGTCTGGGTGGCTCTATACCTTACTGTAATGGTGGGTCACTGGCTCCCTTCCACTTGCTATGATTATAATGACCTTGGCGGGGCTAGGGCCTGAAAACATTGGATTAAGGGGAAAGGAAAATGAGGGGAGGTTTCCATTTCGCTCTTGGCATCAAATTTGTGGGGAATTTCTGCCAAGAATCCCCCCCGCCCCCCAGCACCACCCACCACCCACCACCCCGCAACCTCCTGGTCTCCCCCCCACTCCCCCCTACAGTTGATGGGGCTCGGGCACTCGGGCTGTGATGGCCCCGACTGGAGCTCAAGCGAATAATGATACACAGGCTTTTACTTATAAATGAATTAAAGGGCAGGGGAAACGTGGCGGAGGATGCCTCTTTCGTCGGACTCCGGATGTAGAACGCAATGTTCTCCCGACGTCTACACCTGCCGGCCAGAACCAGAGCTAGCCGGTCTGGTCGGGGATATGATGAGCGTGTTGAACGGATCGTGGATTCGGGATCGCGGCGTTGCTGCTGGGGTACATTAAAGAAATGGGATGGCCCGGTTTTAATGGCTCCGCTTTCAAAGAAGTGGCTAAAGTGTTAGCGGTTGGATCAATGCCCATAACTAAATATGACTTTACTTCTTCGGTCAAATAGGTCGAGTTGCAGTAGGCCGCAGCACAGCTGTTGTTGTCTTACTGGTTTGGGGAACGGTTTACAAAATGTGACGCCAAAACAAACACACAGTTTAGTTTGCAAAGCCTTGATGAAATCGGCAAACTTCTGACTTTGAGCCTTCCAGGTAATTAGTATTCAAGAAATAATTCCAACACCCTTTTAATACTATCTAAAAGTTCTTGCCTCTCAAAAGGTCAAAATGGATATTAAAATAAAATAGGCCTACTAATCTTAAAATTACATCTAAGGGGCAATGGAGAGCTGTAGTTTTCACCGCTCAGTTTGTCATCACTGGTACCCTCTCGGAATTAGCTGCAATTAGAATGCATTTAACAGCTCTGTTGACTGTTTCACATATAGGCAAATGCAATCCATTTACCATTAGGCTATTCTGTGTAACAATACAGCTATGTCTGATGGTTCCCCCAAAGATGACAAGGTAGGCCTAAGCCTTCATGGGTAATTGTAAATCAATTGCTTTGCTTCATGCTAATTAATCACACTGCCGCATTGGGTATATGACTGTCTGGTCTTTTTTTTTTTTTTTTTTTTTAGTGTTGACTACCTGTGTTGTTCCAATACTGATACCAGTATCGGAATACCGATCAGTATCAGTACCGATACACTGATAACTCATAACATTGCTTACATAGTGAAATCACGCCTGCCGTTCAGCTGAAAGAGAGATAGTACAGTTAATTGTAACTCCAACCCTGACTTTTGAATGTGTGGTACACTACATTATACACATAATTTCCCACCAGTCATAAGCTGTGTAATAACTGGCTTATTCCAGACACAAGCAGTAAAATCATAAAAATTAACCATGTGTTATCTTATGCACACTATACAATAATGACCATGGTACTGTCTAACTCATTTGTTCTCCAAAGCCTAGTTACCACAGCCGCTGCTTCCTGGTACAGGACCCGAGAACAGCATAGCTGTTCTATACTCTGCCTGCGCAAATATATATGTGCAGAGTGCATCAAAGGTGAAAACTATTACATTTGATTATATGTTGGGGTAAATCAGTGTTGGCTGTGTATTATCCATACCGTCTATGGTATTATCCATTAGCTTCTCTTCTTAGTGCATTGTGTGTGCGATTGTGTTGACCAATACCATCAATCAACTGATTCGTTCTTTGTTTATTTTCAGTAATTTATTCCATTTTCCTTTACAGCTAAACTTACAGACACGGTTTGGCTCCACTCGTGAAGAAACGGCATGTTGTCTAATCATATTGTATGTAGGCCTATCCATATTTGACAAAGGAAATGGTCTAGCCCATTTGGGGTCGGTACTTGGTATCAGCTGATATGTTCAGGCATCGGTATTGGTATCGGGGAAGGAATAAAACATCTCTGGTTACGTGTGTCGGCTAAGTGTCTTCGTCAATGACACCTTGACAGCAATTGTTAAGCAACAAGAGAGCATTATTCATGCAGGCTAATTTCTCCAGGTGGTCCAGTAATTTTAACCTCACCGTCCGTCCCAGACGGTGAGGTTAAAACGCTCATCCTTCAATCGGCGGAAGACAATATCGCAGTCAATTATGAAAAGCTTTCTCCATGAGATGGAGCATCTTGTGATCCTATTCAGCCTCCCCTACCTTAATGTTATGCAGAGCAGCAGTCAGCTCACACAAAGGGGTTTTTTGCTGTTGATGGCTGATCTTTGCTTGTGAAAGTAAACTGTCATGCAAAGTTCTTGCAGGACTCTACCGAGAAATCCACGTCTTTCTTTAATGTTTCTTTCTTTCTTATTGATAAAAACAAGTTGTTTTATTCATATATAGTTTCAACACACATGTGTTCAATTGATTGTTCAGATTTGTATTATTCTGATTGATTGATTCTGGGGTCTTGACTCATACCTGGACGCAATCTCATCCTATAGGCCTACAACGCGGATCTGGCCCATTTGCACAATGAAAATATGTTGCACACATGCAACATTAGGAAGTTGTACCACACCACAATCTCCTAATATCTCTCTCAGCTGCAACAGCCAATGACGAAACTGCATTACTCCACGAGACGAAATGTGAACTGGCAACGCGAGCCAAAGCTAAAAGTTATGTGACCTTGGCGGCCGGACAGGCATTGTTACAGCCTATAGTGGACGCTTGTGAACACTGGCTGTTAGTGGGTGGTTACTTCAAGTCATAGCTGACGGCTTCAGAGTTGCAAAAAAATAATTGTAAACATTCCTGAAAAATCGTAACTGAAAACTATATTCTGGTGTGCGGCAATTTGACATTTGACAGGAGACTTCGTTGAAATAATTTAGTATAGTCGGTGTTGGTTAGCTTTGCTTATCAATGGCTTTGCTTATGTTCTGCCATGCGATATTATATTCCTCTGGAGACGGCAAGATTCAAGGTACAGTGTTGATATGGAAACACAAACTATTGTCGAGAATCACACACACATTATGCAAATGTGATACACGTGTATCGTGGAGAGTCAAAATATTCCTAGTCATGAATATACAGTATGTATTCCACGCGATCCGCCCGTCCACCATCCAAGAGGCAGTGGCACCGCAGAGTCGTAGCAATCTGAGCTCAGATCTGATTGGCTACGGGACCCGCGGCGAGCTGCAAAAGTTCAGTTGACGTGCGTTGACATTTTTGTATTTTTCGGGGGGGGGGGGGGGGGTTGTTACTCTGACAACATTCCCTCCCCCTCGGTTGTGTATCCCGGCGGTGACTCGGTTTTAAGGGCTGGAGAATCGGTTAACAATACAGTTGTCCGATACCGCCGCAGACTTGCCCCTGGATACCTCCATTACAGTGCCTGCCGTGGCTCAACCCGATCCCCCTTCTGTGTGCAGTGAGCGTGCAGCCTCAGCCATAGTAACGATTTTCCCTGTGTTGACAAGTCACAACATGGAGATCTACAGCTCACAGAGCAGCCCCTTGGCTACACAGCGCCAGAGTAATAGCAATCTCGCCAGAGTAGCAAGCTTTCTGCTGGCAGCGGTTCATACAGAAAAGCTCACCGGTACAGCTGGGAGAGGGAGGGAGAGAGAGAGAGAGAGAGAGGGGGGAGGGAGGAGAGGGAGGGAGGGAGGAGAGAGAGAGATGGTCGGTCGGCGGTTGCAGTGGAGATGGAAGGTGGGAGAAATTTGAGAGGAAGAGCTGTAAAGAGCTTTGGGCGGTTCCTCAGTGATTGTTGTACCACACAAGTACATCCAGCCCCCTGCAGGATAGCCCTTTACAGGCATGAGGGATGCAGAGCATGTGAGGGGAGAGCGGGGATGGGGAGGAGGAGGCGGAGGAGGCGGAGGAGGAGGAGGTGGTCTAGGGAGCTGAAGGCGGCCAGTCGTGCCAGACGCCTGCTGTAAACAGGGTTGTAATTTATTATTGGGCCCCGTCTCGTGTTTTTACTCTCAAAGAGATGGAAATTACATTGTTGAGGATTAAAGAACTGGCTTGATTGTCCTTAGAAGACGTGCCATTGGCTGTGGGGCTGTGCAGTCACACTGGACCACGGGCAGCGTGCCAAAATCGTGTCGGAAATCCAGGTTGTTTTGTTTGTTTTGTGCGTTTTTTTTGTGTGGTTTAGTTGAGGACGGTAAAGGTTTTCTTCCGGGCGTCTGTGTGTTTTTTCACGCTGCTTTGGACCCCCGTCCTTTAGTCTCCGTGTCTGACTAGGTAAACACCGCCTCCTATGGATTTATTTATTTATTTATTTACTTATTTATTTTGAAATCAAGAGGTAGCGCGGTATAATTCGGCAAAGTATGTTGCTAGGGGACTTGAAATGGCAGCCGGCCAACACGTTGATCCTTGTCGCCCTCGCTGAAAGTACTCAGCGTGGCGCAGTGGTACAAGATGACCTCACTTCCTGTGTGGGTAGGAGAGGGTAGGAGGCTCTTACACAGACGCACACACACATATGCACACACACACACTCTCACTCTCGCTCTCTCTCCCTCTCTCTCTCTCTGTCTCTCTCTCTCTCTCTCTGTCTCTCTCTCTCTCTCTCTCTCTCTCTCTCTCTCTCTCTCTCCTCTCTCTTCTCTCCCCCCTCTCTCTCTCTCCCCCTCTCCCTCCCCACACACTATAAAGCAAAGCCTGAATGTCGTTAGCCCCTTGGTGAAGTAGCTAGGCGAACCACTCTTCCGCTAGGTTAGTAGTGTTTTCAGACTGCATGTTCAAGCACTTAAGAGCGGCTGCGCGGCGCGCGGGCTAACATGTTTAACTCGCCCGGACGCCTGGCTATATCGGGCTGTGCACTGCGCAGGGCTTTTTTGGGGCCATGGGATCTCTTTTATGGCCCGGAGAGATTAAAGAGTGCAGGAAGGGTAGGAGTGGTAGACAGGATAGTAAGGTCCGCAAGGCATTGACAGCTCTCCAGGGAAACAATATATCAAGTCTGGAGAGAGAGAGAGAGGGAGGGAGGAAGAGAGAGTGTAAGTGTTTGGCTGTGGTACAAGAAGCCAGACGAGTTAAAAACGTTGCGAGATGTGAAGTCATCTTTCTGAAAGCCATTGTCAGTGTGTTGGGGCGTTTATTTATGACCGCCATAATGCAGATGAGGGTCTGACACCGATTCCGCCTTAGACATTAACGGGGGATGGGTGGGTGGGGGGGGTCACCGCCATTTCCACAATGCGGTCTCTTAGGCGTACACAAGTGCATTGAGGGTAAAAATAGACACGGTCCGGTTGCATCCTTTTGTTAAGAAAACAAGGGCGTTAGGGCACCTTGTATTTGCCCCCCCCCCCCCGATGCTAATGACATTAGCATATTGCTGGACATTTTGTTCCATATTGTCCCTTTAGCCTAATTGCCCCCCCAACTCCCCCCCCAGACCCCTGCTACAGTTGATGCTAGCAGCAGGTAGTGTTTCCCCTATGATTTTCTTTTTTCTTTTTTTTTTTACAGCTGAGGTGTGTGTGTGGTGCATGAGGTTGATGTTCGCATGCTGATGTGCACGTGCACGGTGCTGATGTACACATGCATGGTGCTTGTGTGTGTGTGTGTGTGTGTGTGTGTGCGTGTGTGTGCACGGTGCTGATGTGCGCAGTGCTGGTGTATGTGTGTGTGTGTGTGCCTGTGTGTGCACGGTGCTGATGTGTGCGTGCACAGAGAGGTTTTCGTGTGATCACTGATTCAAGTAGGGCTCTGGTGCATTCCAACCGAAATGCTCTCGTACAATGGTATAACAATATAACATGAGCCAAATTATCTCTGCCGTTAAAGTTGGCGCAAATACAAATTTTCGTCTTCGTAATTTGGAGCCGTTCCATCGGCTGGGTTTCATCATACTGTTGCTTCTGTTCTACACAATCAAATATGTTGGCTGATTTCTATTATTAAGTCACTTGTTGTGTTACTTTCCAATGCTCCCTACCTTTAGTCTAAAGACATTCATGAACTAATACCACCTACAGTGTCATGCATTTTTTTTCTATAGCAGAACACAATTTTGGTGTCAGTATTTTTCTCCAATATTTCTCCAATGGCAAAAGTAACACGGTAACAATTGAAAGGGGTGCAGTAGGAGGGGGGAGTACTGTTTGTTTGGGCAAACAAATAGCATTTGGAGCGCCCAACATGATTTCTCATTTCTAACCCTTTTTCTTTTTAAGCATGGCTGATTGCAGTGGCGCTAGTCCTCCAGTGGCGGCGCTGTGCCACTGCTGGCTGCAGTGTAGGGGAAGCACTGGTGGGTGGGGGGTGGGGGGGGTGTTGTATGGTACACAAGAGATACACAAGACACCCAGTCAGCCAGTAGCCTCAAAAGGCATGTCTTCTCATGGGAATTGAATGTAGGTGGCACAGCCCCAGATTGCCGGTGCATGTGCGTTTCCCCTCCCTTCCCCAGCCTCCCCTCCCTCCACAAGTGTTCCTTCTGAGGGGTCTTGTTGGTTCAGATTACCGCAGCATTAATCCATAGTACTCTGCAGGGGAGTGGTCAGCAGCAGATGTCTCTCAGATGCCCTTCCTTCAGAATATTTAGTAGATTAGCACAAATCCACGGTTTAAAAAACCAAACCGTTGTCTGGGCTACCCGACCGTTTGTCCCGTGCAGCAGCCAGATATTGTGCCCAATGCCTCCAAGCTACTCCCAAATCCATTAAAGGTGCAATAAGTCAAATATATGAATATGGTGTTTGTCAAAGCAGGAGAGCGGTGATGCGTATGTGTGGTGAATTTGGTGGTGACGACGTCATTCCAACATGGCCGCGCTCCTGTTTGCCGGCCCCTTCTCTCTTTAAATTGCTTTCTGTAAAACAAAGTAAGCTGTCTGACCCATCGGCACTATGCGAGTTCACATGTTTTTTTGCAACAATAACAACGACAAGCACCCTATTAATTTTTGCATTTCTTCGCTTCTTGATGACATACATACTCGCACCTTTAACTCACTCCCCCAACCACCAACCAATCACCAACCACCACCTGATTGATGTCACCTCGGAGCCCAAGGCCCCCCTCTCTCCCTCGCGCAGCGCTTCGGACCTAGCGGTGTAATTGTTTGGGAAGCGAGTTGTTGTGGTGCTTGATTCGACTGCAGCAAGCAGCCACTTTTCCAGTTCCAGCGCCGTGACCCGGTTGCACCCCCGCCGGCCGAGTTCACCGGCTGGCTGGCGAGCACGGTGCACGGCTCCTCCACCTACTCTACCCCCGCGTGTGGCTTTAAGTGATGGTTGTCAAGGCAATCATTATGCTACAGCGGCGCAGACACCGCGGCCGGGTGAGAGATGGCCTTGAATGCGACAGCCTTGGGGTCACAACCTGGTTGTGGCGGGAACAGATAAAGCCAGACGCGTCGGTGGTGGGCTTGACGCGCTATAGTACAATAGCACACCATCGCAGCACACTAACTCCTATGCTGAACGTTCGATTTGGCGGGGGGGGGGGGGGGATTATATCGACTGACAGGTCACGATTGGCGAGTGTGGCGGTGGCGGTGGTGGCGTCGAACCACCGAGGCGTGTCTCTTTGATATAAAATCGGAGGAAGGACAGCAGGTATTGGTGTAGCGGAGAGGGGAGTGGCTCGGGGCTGAACAATGCCTCTCATTCCCATCAGCTGCCCTGGCCAGCGTTTAACATGGAGATTGGAAACGGTATAAGCCCCCTCCTCCCTCCCTCCCTCCCGCTCTCCCGCTCTCCCTCCCGCTCTCCCTCCCTCCCTCATTGTCCTCCCTGGACCTGCATGTAAATGAGGTTAGCGGTTAGCATTTCCTGCTGTGCCATGGCAATTCTCCCTGAACGCAGAACGTAGAACCTAGAGAACACATGCAGGGGTGAGGTGATAAGAGAGAGAGAGAGTGAGAGAGAGAGAGAGAGAGAGAGAGAGAGAGAGAGAGAGAGAGAGAGAGAGAGAGAGAGAGAGAGAGAGAGAGAGAGAGAGAGAGAGAGAGAGGAGAGAGAGAGAGAGAGAGCGAGAGAGAGAGGCAGAGAGAGAGAGAGAGAGAGAGAGAGAGAGAGAGAGAGAGAGAGAAAGGGGGAGAGAGAGAGAGGAGAGAGAGAGGGAGAGGGAGAGAGAGGAGAAGAGACAGAGAGCAAGAACTGACAAGGAGGGAGACAAGGAGGGGGAGGGAGAGCGGGAGAGCGGGAGGGAGGGAGGGAGGAGGGGGCTTATACCGTTTCCAATCTCCATGTTAAACGCTGGCCAGGGCAGCTGATGGGAATGAGAGGCATTGTTCAGCCCCGAGCCACTCCCCTCTCCGCTACACCAATACCTGCTGTCCTTCCTCCGATTTTATATCAAAGAGACACGCCTCGGTGGTTCGACGCCACCACCGCCACCGCCACACTCGCCAATCGTGACCTGTCAGTCGATATAATCCCCCCCTGGGGGGACGGCGGGGGGGGGGGTTTGCTAGCGGTGACCTGCGCTTTTTAGTGTTAATTTTTTTAAAGCAGCTCTCTTTTGGATTTCAGGGTAATAGATGTGATGGGCAGGAATTGATGTGTTCTGTATTGGCATCCTCCTGACAGCAGGATGTGCGCAGCAGCAGCAGCAGCAGCAGTCGTAGTCGTAGCAACAGTATGCTAGTTATACTCGTTTGTATTAGTGTAACTAGTAAACAAAACACACGCACACACAAACGCACACAAAAAAAAATCGAAAAAAAAAGAAATGTCAAGAAACTGAAATTACACACACACACACACACACACACACACACACACACACACACACACCGCTGCGCTCTGCCTGCAGCGGTTTTGGCTTTGACGATACGGCGAAGATTACGAGCATGCTGGGTGTTTTTTTTTCTCCCTTCTTCTCCTCCTCCTTTTCTAAATCAGAGAAACTAAAATTGGAAGGGAAAAATAAACCAAGGGTTAAAGGGCGCTCCATCTGCGATGAGGAATTTCAGAGGTCTGGGGTTCCGAGTCGTCTCATTCTCTTCCAAGAACACTTCTCTTTCCTTTTTCACCTCTGGCACGCCGCCCAAAATATCCACAAACCACGGAGGCCAGGGCCGGAAAGACACAGATGGTAATTTACACTACATTTCAATACTAACTCAACCTCTCGCGCTCTCTCTCCCTCTCTCTCTCTCTCTCTCCCTCCCTCTCTCTCGTTCTGTTTCTCGTTCTTTCTCTATCCCTCTTTCCTGCTCTTTCTTCTCTGAAATTAGACATGGAGCGAAGTTCAACGAATAAAATGGCGGACAAAAAGCTGTAACAACTATTTATTAATGCATTCACATTTAAATGGTTATTGATCTTCACGAGCGTGGCCCGAAATCAATGGCAGACTAGTGCAAACGCCATGTTAAGGTTGCAGCAAGCACACAGACCTCTCCCCCCTCCTGCTGGTGGTCTCCCTGTAGCACCTCCCTCTGGCCCCCCCCCCCACCTCCCTGAGCTGCCTTTGACCGTCTAAAACCACAGTTCATGTACGAGATCAGTGGGGTTACTCTGTGAGATGGCGGGGCCAGAGGAGGTCTTACCAGGTTTGGGGGAAATCCGGAGGAGGGCATAGAATATAAGAAGAACCGCCTACACTCGACGTGGGCTCACAAATACATGCGTACCGTACACTGTGGGGGTTTCCCCCTACATTGAAATCCCCCGGATAGCCTTGCCTCTAGGTTTCCTCAGTCCAATCCACCCAATTAAGCATGCCTGTGTGTGTGTGTGTGTGTGTGTGTGTGTGTGCGCGTGTGCGTGTGCGTGTGTGCGTGTGTTTAACACGGCAGTACGGTCACGCAGAGAGACAGCAAGTTACGCGTGTACCTCATGAGATGACATTTGAAACCTAGCACCTTATGGTGCATCATCATTCTCTGTTGCCTAGCACTCACAGCAAACATACCACAGAGAAAAACAGAGAGATGACATGAGAGTTTGTATTCATTGCTTGGTTTGGGGTGGCTACTACTGGTACATTTATATTTACATTTAGGGCATTTGGCAGACACTTATCTAAAGTGACTTACCAAGAGTACATTTATTGAAGGAGACAGCAATATATCGCTGTGGTACATAAAGATAAGAATAGAGCAGCTTTCAAGCATTCATAATCGCAAGGCAAATAGAACAAGTTTCATAATAATTCCCCTTTTAATGTAAGTATGGTTTGACATACTTGGCCAAGTGATACATTCAGGATGCAAGGTCTCGGGAAGTCAGATATGAATGCGGTGAAAACGTCTACGCCTTATGCATTTGTCTTGTTCACTCAGTCTTTCCGTTTATTGAGCCTATAGTTGGCAAACTAGATATTTACTTAAGTTACAAGGCAATCAATTGAGTTGCTACCGATCCCTTACGTAAATATATTGAAAGAATATGATAGTGAAGCCGCATGAACCAATTGATTAAAAGGTATATATATGGCAACAGTATTGAAAATGGGTCTTTAGTATGTAATCGAATGTACGTTACAGAAGAAGAAGCCGCGCGGGGGCCGGGGAAAGAAAAACATTGCACACATGAACCGACGACTTTGAGACTATGTGCTCGCTGGTTCTGCCACATCCACCACCAGCCTTATATTTAGCAGATGTGTATATTTTCTCATCTCCCTTGCATCGGTGAGAAAAGAGGGGCTGAGTGCGAAGGAGGAGAAGAAGAAGGAGAAGAAGAACGAGAAGTGAGGGATCACAAAGAGGAAGCAGAGAGAGAGAGAGAGGGAGGGAAGGGAGGGGGGATTCCTAAGCCGAGGTGTCCCAATTAATGGAATTACCTTCCTTCTAGGGGGAACTGTTAGTCTTTTTCTTTTTTTCGTGTTATTATTTCTTTATTTTTTTTCTTGCAGAGATGCAAGTCCACCGCCACCGGAGCGCTCTCTCTCCCACCATATTGTCCGCTGAGCGCTAATAAGGCAGCCCATGACCGCTGGGCGCGCTCATTAGCATAGCCCGCGGCCGTGGCAACCCCCGCCAGGCCCCAGCCGGACACTTAATTACCGCCGCGGTTCCTTCGCCACCGCCGCCGCCGCCACGTCCCGCGCTCAGAGCCCACCCTCGCTCGCCCTCCGCCAACCGCTGAGGCCTCCACCACCTCCGCCTCCGCCTCCGCCTCCTCCGCTCTATCGCTCTGCTCTTAACTGTTTTGACAGGTTTGTGTGGCTTGGCAGGGCTGTTCGCCACGGCCACGGTGATTCCCCCCTCGCCCCCTCACCCCCCCCGTCTCCCCCTTCCCTCCCGTGTGATGGCCCCTAACCGCTAAAAACTGTCCTGGCGTTTTCAGTATTATTTTTTTTGTGTGTGTTGGATTGCTGCTCTTTTCTTTTTTTTTTAACTATATAAGCTGCTGGTCATGGCTTGCTCTCTGTCTCTCTCTCTCTCGTGCTCTATCTCTCTCTCTCTCTCTCTCTTGCTTGGTCTCGCTCTCTCTCTCTCTCTCTCTCTCTCTCTCTCTCTCTCTCTCTCTCTCTCTCTCTCTCTCTCTCTCTCTCTCTCTCGCTCTCTCTCTCGCTCTCTGTCTTGGCGTGCGGGCCTGTCTCTCTGGTGCTCCTGTAGGATGTACTCGGTCTGCGGTTGAGTGCGATGTCCTTCAGAGTCTTTGCAAAGTTGGGACTGTTGCCTTGAAGATGTGCACTTGGTCGTACAGACTGTGCAGGTCCAGGGGCGGGTGGGGTGCCAAGTAGACATTTGCCTTCATTGCACAGTCTCTGGAGATTTGTGCATTTACCCTTTGGATGAAGGCAGGGTGGAAATCCCATCTGGGTAGCAGGGTAGAGATGACGACCTTTGCATTGGTGAATGTAGAGGTGGCTTTTTCTATCACTCCCTTTACAGACTTTACCACCGATAATATAATATAATAATAATAATACAAATGCTATACAAATAATAACTTCATTTATATAGCAACTTTCATACATAGAATGCAGCTTTCAAGTGCTTTCGAGACAATAAAACTCAACAACGTTAGAAATAAAATAAGAAACAATACAATATTATTTTAGTTTATATTGAATAATGTCTCTCCTCCTCTCTGTAGAATGGCCACCCAGCGAGGGCTAACAGTCTGGTCATCACCGACCCGACACAAACCATCCTGGACAGCGACGACTTCACCCCTGGCCCAGGTGTGTGTGTGTGTGTGTGTGTGTGTGTGTGTGTGTGTGTGTGTGTGTGTGTGTGTGTGTGTGTGTGTGTGTTCCTTTATCCGTTCCAACACAATTCAACAGACGCCACAATGACGAAAACTTGGTATTTTACACCCAAATCTAATCTAATGGGTGACCAATAATATCATACTATGTTGTCCGCTCTCCCTCATGAAGCACTTTTATGTTTAGTTGTGTGCTAATGTTGGAAGTATGTCGTCACATACGATCTGAGCGCCATTTTACATGTGAATATAACATTGATGTCTTATGACTGCATGTCCTTAATTGTGGTTAAAAGAAGGTTGTCTGTAACCGCTATGCATGTTGAGCCTACTGTGATCGAGGAAGAGGAGGTCGACGAGACACTGGATCCAACAGCCCTACTGCTGAAGGACGGCCTGTTCTGTTCTTCCTCCATTCGCGCTTTCATGTCGTGTCGTTGAAATTGTGTCTACTGAATAGCACGGTAGCCATTTTTGAAGTCCTCCTTCACATACTTCCCCTCTGCCTCTATTGTGCTTTGGTGAAACACATTGTTGTAGTCCTACTTCTGTTCACCACCATCACTTGTTAGAGCCTACTTGTTCACAACAGATAAAATGCAAGACAAAAACATGTTCCCACTACAGTTGTGAGTAATAGCAGCACAATACTGGTCCACCTACTGTCCAAGACCAAGACAAAATGTATGAGAACATAACAAGTACAAAACGAGATCGCTTCAATCATCCAAACGGTTCGTTTTTAAATGAACTTTGATCACTTTTATCCCTTTGTGTGGTTCAAATATTTTCCCTTGAGGAGGAAAAGAACACAAGTTAATTTATTTCTCTTTATTTCTCTTTCCCCCACTTCCCTGTCATAGACTGATACATCCATATAAACACACACACACACACACACACTTAAGATTAAATGGAACGAGTGCCTGCCCAATAGTCACACTCATGCACAAGAATCTATAAGGAATCCTGTAGTGTGTATCATATTTAGTTGACAAGACAAACAGACTAAGCAACACCAAAACAACTACATACGAACAGGGAACATATGAAGGTGTGAACACTACAGCGCCACTTACGACGAGGCAAAGACATAGATTAAACTGAGCAATTAATAATACGAGAATATTAATTGGGTAAAAGAATATCTAAGTCCGTGGGTAACACGGCCTGAGAAACGTGCTTCATCGGGGATGGAAAATTAAACAGCTGGTTTCTGCATAAAGAAGAAATGATACCTTATCACAATCTTCTTGCCCAAACGGATATTGAAGACAGAACAATTACGACCAGACAACTATATAAAAATGTCATGAGATTGCTATAGCACATATCTAACGCAGTACACCGGCTTTACGCTATCAAAAACAGACAAGCCCGTTGTGAACGTATGATTCCATGACACAGTCTATGCTTCATAATACCCAACCGTGCATATACGTACTTTCCTCCATGTATCTTGTAAACACAATGATCAGAACCTACCTGCAAGTGCCTACTCGTCTCTGTCTTTTCCGCCCATTAAATAGAGTTGCATGAATGAATCTTAATAATTATGTGATAATTCATGGGCTTCAATTTGACTAACAATCTATTCATGTATCAGCCGAACACTGAATAATCTGTGTCGTCTCCTTCACCTATCTTCTCGCCTGTCATAATGAGGGTGCTGTTGTGGCGCGAAACTGTCTCGCTCTCCTACTATCTGTCTCGCTCTCGTGTTTTGCTCTCGTTACCTGGCGCGAACTGTCTGTCTCGCTCTTGCGCTTCCTTGATAGTGCGCCCCTGGTGGCCTCTGAGTAGCAAAGTATTTACATATTTTTTTAAATCACGCATGGAAATGTACATAAAAAAATAGTTGCATCGAGTTGCATCGAGATGCATCGATAATCGGTTTAGAATCGAATCGTTGACCTCTGAATCGGAATCGAATCGAATCGTGAGGTGCCAAGAGATTCCCACCCCTAGTTTAGTATGTGCTTAATCGAATGTACGTTACAGAAGAAGAAGCCGCGCGGGGGCCGGGGAAAGAAAAACATTGCACACATGAACCGACGACTTTGAGACTATGTGCTCGCTGGTTCTGCCACATCCACCACCAGCCTTATATTTAGCAGATGTGTATATTTTCTCATCTCCCTTGCATCGGTGAGAAAAGAGGGGCTGAGTGCGAAGGAGGAGAAGAAGAAGGAGAAGAAGAACGAGAAGTGAGGGATCACAAAGAGGAAGCAGAGAGAGAGAGAGAGGGAGGGAAGGGGAGGAGGAAGAGAGAGAGTGAGAGAGGGAGGGAAGGGAGGGGGGATTCCTAAGCCGAGGTGTCCCAATTAATGGAATTACCTTCTTTCTAGGGGGAACTGTTAGTCTTTTTCTTTTTTTCGTGTTATTATTTCTTTATTTTTTTTCTTGCAGAGATGCAAGTCCACCGCCACCGGAGCGCTCTCTCTCCCACCATATTGTCCGCTGAGCGCTAATAAGGCAGCCCATGACCGCTGGGCGCGCTCATTAGCATAGCCCGCGGCCGTGGCAACCCCCGCCAGGGCCCAGCCGGACACTTAATTACCGCCGCGGTTCCTTCGCCGCCGCCGCCGCCGCCACGTCCCGCGCTCAGAGCCCACCCTCGCTCGCCCTCCGCCAACCGCTGAGGCCTCCACCACCTCCGCCTCCGCCTCCTCCGCTCTATCGCTCTGCTCTTAACTGTTTTGACAGGTTTGTGTGGCTTGGCAGGGCTGTTCGCCACGGCCACGGTGATTCCCCCCTCACCCCCCCGTCTCCCCCGTCTCCCCCTTCCCTCCCGTGTGATGGCCCCTAACCGCTAAAAACTGTCCTGGCGTTTTCAGTATTATTTTTTTTGTGTGTGTTGGATTGCTGCTCTTTTCTTTTTTTTTTAACTATATAAGCTGCTGGTCATGGCTTGCTCTCTGTCTCTCTCTCTCTCGTGCTCTCACTCTCTCTCTCTCTCTCTCTCTCTCTCTCTCTCTCTCTCTCTCTCTCTCTCTCTCTCTCTCTCTCTCTGTCTCTGACTCTCTCTCTCTCTCTCTCTCTCTCTCTCTCTCTCTCTCTCTCTCTCTGTCTCTCTCCTCTCCTCTCTCTCTCTCTCTCTCCCTTCTCTGTCTCTCTCTCTCCCTCCTGTCTCTCTCCCCCTCCCTCTCCTCCCTCCCTCCCCTCCCTCTGTCTCTCCTCTCCTCCCCTCCCTCCTCCCTCCTCCTCTCTCTCACCGGTGTGTGTGTGTGTGTGTGTGTGTGTGATCAGTGTGTGTGTGTGTGTGTGTGGTGTGTGTGTGTGTGTGTGTGTGTGTGTGTGTGTGTGTGTGTGTGTGGTGTGTGTGTGTGTGTGTGTGTGTTTGGTGTGTGTGTGTGTGTTGTGTGTGTGTGTGTGTGTGTGTGTGTGTTGTGTGTGTGTGTGTGTGTGACCTGTGTGTGAGTTGCATAACATGCCCTTTTCCATCTCTAAGGGAGAGGTCAACGCGGTAGAGAATCCTCCTCTCCCTCTACTCTCTCTCTCTCTCCCTCCTCTCCTCTCTCTCCTCTCTCCCTCTCCTCTCCCTCTCTCTCTCCCTCCCCCCCCTTCTCGGCCGGGACCACCGTGTGACAGAAATCTGGCTGACCTCAACACCGGGCCCAACAAAACGCTCACATGTTTGTGCCGGACCTGCAGGAGAAGGAGAAGAAGGGGGAGGTGGAGGGCACACACGCAGGCTCCAAAGGCAGAAGTGCACACAAACGCACGCACACACACACACACACACACACACACACACACACACACACACATACACACAATCGCACACACGCACATAGACACACACACACACACAAGCATGCACGTAGACACAACACACACGCACGCACATAGACACACACACACACAAGCATGCACGTAGACACACACACGCACGCACATAGACACACACACACAAGCATGCACGTAGACACACACACGCACGTACGCACGCACATAGACACACACACAAAAGCATGCACGTAGACACACACACGCGCATGCACGCACGCACATAGACACACACGTGCACGCACACACATAGACACGCACACACACATGCGCACCATGTGCTCGAGAGAAGGCACGGCCAAAACCACCCAACTGCCAAGTTCGCCGATGTCGACAGTGAGTTCACCAAAAAAATAAAAGTTGACAGCCCCGCCGTGTGACGAAACGATCGGAGAAACACGATACCTGCGATGCCCATCTGCCTTTAACAACGTCTGCGCTCGTTTAGCCTAGCCTAGCCTAGCCTAGCCGGTAGAAGCCTAGCACATGGACCTCGGTTTACCCTGTCGCTTCGTACTGGATGATGAGTGCTTGTGCCCACCGCGCCACACTCCCAGCAGGGTGCCCCGCGAAGCAGCTCCCCAACGCTCGCCCAGACAGCCTCCGATGGCTCTGAGGACTTACTTGGCTCTCTCTAATCTGCACTCTCCATTCTCTCTCTCCCTCTCCATGCATGCATTCTCTTTGTCTCTGATGCAGTGGTGGCGGATGCATTGCTGTGTGTGTGGGTCTATATATATGTGTGTGTGGCCCGGAGAGTCCTGTCACTGCACCACTGAATCACCCTCGCGGGTGTGTGTGTCTGCACGTGTGCATGTGCACACGTGCACGTGTGTGTGTGTGCACGTGTGGGCATGAGTGTTTGTGTGTGTGTGCGTGTGTGTGTGTGTGTGTGTGTGTGCGTGTGTGTGCGCACGTGTACGGGTGTGTGAGTGATAACGGGACCCGACTGCGGAGCGCCCCGCAGCTGTTTGTCTCAACATGCAAGTCATCCCCGCCATTACACCGCTAAATGGTTCCCTTTCAGTGGCAGACGCTCGCTGCCTCTGCCCCTATCTGGCTGCCTCCATCACTGGGGGTGGGGTGGGGGTGGTTGTGGCGGAGGGTGGGGGTGGTGGAGGTGGGGGCTGCAGTCACTGTCGCCTAGCCAGCCTCTGCTACACTGGAGGCGATGCAAGCCCTATGTGTGTCAAAGGAAGAATGTAGTTGCTGTGCCCGCCTCTCTCTCTCTGTGTGTGTGTGTGTGTGTGTGTGTGTGTGTGTGTGTGTGTGTGTGTGTTGGTGTGTGTGTGTGTGTGTGTGTGTGTGTGTGTGTGTGTGTGTGTGTGTGTGTTGGGGGGGGGGGAAGATGCTGTGGTTTAGATTGCTTTTAAGCGCATTCTTGGCCGGGGATATTTTGTGGAAGGCGTGTGTGCGTGTGCATATGTTTCTGCCCGCGCGTATAGAGGGCACACAGTTAGCTGCCAGCGGGCCGTCGGGACAGAAAGCCAGGGGGGCGGGTGGGGGTGGCGGGAGGTGGGACGGGACGGTGGTGGAGGGAGGTGGTCTGGCCAGAGACCGTGACCTTGGGAAATGTCATCCCGCCTACGGGGCCAGCCGGCCTGTGTCGCGCAGAGAAACCGCGGCGGCGGCGGCGGCGGTGGCGGGGGCACATCAGTGCACCGTAGCATTCCGCTAGCAGCCTAGCGGTGTAGTGTTGCGTTCAGCTGCTTCTCCCCAAGCACAGCTCCCGCCCCCCTGCCCTCCCGCTCCCGCCCCCCTGCCCCCCTGCGCCCCTCCCCCGCAAACCTCCCACTCAACCACCTACCCCCCACACACACACACATCCACCCGCCCACCCACACACATGAACCCAGAAAGCAAGAGGGAGTTGAGCCTTCGAGCTGAGACCTTGGGTCAGCAATCTAAGCCATTTCCCTCTAACCACATTACTGCCATTAGTGGATCTGGCTGTTTTTCACATGTCACATGGAAGTGGGTCAAGCCCTGAATGACTCACACTCTTCTCTCTCTCTCTCTCTCTCACTCTCTCTCTCGCTCTCTCTCTCTCTCTCTCTCTCTCTCTCTCTCTCTCTCTCTCTCTCTCTCTCTCTCTCTCTCTCTCTCTGCTGTTTTTAACCATGTGCAGGTAGTAAACTGCTTTAAGGAGCATGGTTAATTGCTGTGTCAAAATCAGCCCAATTATGTCGCTTTTTCACTTACCCCTAATGGCAAGTCTCAGGAACTGAGAATGGCAACTCCTTCTGTGTGTGTGCGTGTGTGTGTGTGTGTGTGTGTATTTGAGTGTGTGTACCAGAGTGTGAACTGTGTGGTACACACATGTGAACTGTGTGTGTGTGTACACGCGCATTTGTGCAGTGCAGACACGTATGTGTGTGCGCATGTTTGCTATGCACATGTGTGTGTGTGTGTGTGTTTGTGCGTGCGTGCCCATCACCATGCGTGTTTGCGTGTGTGCGCGCTGCAGACAGAGGCTAAGGTTGTTGATGTTTTGTGTGTGTGTGTGTGTGTGTGGAGGCCCTGTTTGATATCTTTTGCAGCAGGGGAGCCGAGAGGTCCTCGGGGCCCGTGGCTGTAGTCACCGTTTGGGCCGCGGTCTGCCACGCAGGCCAGATGTGAGCCAA
Organism: Coryphaenoides rupestris; assembly: GCA_002895965.2. NCBI lineage: Eukaryota > Metazoa > Chordata > Actinopteri > Gadiformes > Macrouridae > Coryphaenoides > Coryphaenoides rupestris. The sequence goes on along the minus strand of PIJE02001854.1, from coordinate 28,428 downwards.
CTCTAATGATCCAGACTGGTCCACGGTTCTAGAGTTGCTTGGCAACAGCACTGCCTTTGCTTGTAAACACAGAGCGGCCCACCAGGCTTCTGTGGGGGTCACGGGGGCGAGCACGCCTTGTGGTGTGATGTAGAGAGGGAGAGAGGGAGACATTTCTATGATTTATTTCATTACTTAACAGTTTGGAAGCGGTTTGGAGTTCCTTAGTTGTTCTCCAGTGTGTCTGCGTATAATTAGGTGTCAAGCACTGTAGGGGCAGGCACCTATTGCTATTGTTAGTGTTATTAGGTATTCACAGTGAATCTGTGGACACCTAATGTTAGTGTTAGTTTTATTAGGAATTGTCAGTGAAACTGGTGGTACCTGTTGTTAGTCTTGGTGTTATTACATATTCACAGTTCTTATTTTTGATTGGTGGAAAAAGCTTTCAAATTTGTATATTTGTATCCCCGGTGAACAGGTCTCCAAAAGGTATGGCACCACTTCACCCTAAGGGGGCGCTATCACTTGCGGTCAAAGTGAAATGCTCACTCCGCTGTACCTGATTGATGACAATTTATGGACCCATGAGGTCTGTCAGGATAGACTTTTCAGTACATTAAACATTTTCTAAATGAGTCCAAATGACACCAAATTTGGTACAGATGCTCCGTGGAAGTGTCTTCACTAAAAACAGCCAAACATCGCACTTCCAAGTCCCAACTCTTTATAGTTCTGACTCCGCAGTGGTGGAATGAGCTCCCGGCTCATGTCAGGATGGCCGAGTCGCTCGCCAGCTTCCGCAAGAGACTCAAGACCCACCTGTTCAGAGTTCACCTGGACTCTACATAACCCCCCCCAGCACTAACCTGCGTGTTTATATGTCTTAACACTTATTAATGGCACTTAGCATTGTTGTTTGTTCTCAGATGTTGTAGAATGCTTAGAATTGCACGCCTGCCCAGCTACTTATGCAGGCAGCTTGGCAATTATGAAACTCGTTCTATTCGTCTCGTAAATATGAATGCTCGAAAACAGCTCTATTCTTATCTTCAGGTACCACAGCGATATATTGCTGCCTCTCCTTCAACAAATGTACTCTTTGTAAGTCGCTTTGGATAAAAGCGTCTGCCAAATGCCCTAAATGTAAATGTAAATGTCTGATTAAAAGTTATCTTTGAAATCTTAAAAAAAAGTGATGGGTGAGTTATGCAGACATATTCTATTAATCACAAGTTCACTTGAGAAGGTCCCAGGGCCGATGCACAAAGAGGACATTCCCCTTAAGATGCGTGCCACGTTTGGTGTCAATAACTTCATAATTTATGTCACAATGTCAATATCGAAAAAATGCTAAGCACCATTTACTCTCACTCCAAATCGCTTGGGGACGCTTATCTCATAGTCTCCAAGTGATCCTAAAAAACATGACGTTGATTCGTCCCAGTAACACTTGCGCGGCATTGACAGATGCAAAAAATGTGCTCATAATTTGGAAAAGCTTCCTCGGGAACCGCAAGTCCAAATGACACCAAATGTGGTACACATGCTCTCCAATAGGGGACCATAACCATAGTTGTTGACCTCGGCTATTGCCGTGATGTTTGGTATCAGATGCTGCAGCTCTTCCTGGCTTAGGAAGACACTTTAAGACACAAGGACCTTCATCATTGTCAGTTCTGCCATTTCTAATCCATTTCTAATCTCTAATCGAATCTAATCCAACTCAAAATCAAAATAGTTTAAAATGCCAAACGGTATGGCTGCCATAGTTGGAAATGTTATAGATGGCGCCTTGAAAGGAAGTGGGCATGGCGTCTAAAGGTTCAGTCAAAACTTTCAAAACGGTGACATTTTCTGACTCTGCACAACATTTGACATTAAATACACTGCTTTTGGGAGTAGAAAGATCAATTCTATGACCGGCAGAGGCCAAAGAGTGCATGATTGACAAAACACAGGACATTGGAAGGATAAACACGTCATGCCATTTATTAAACTGAGGGAAAAGGGTGAGGAAGCTGAAAATGTTTCTTCCCGTCCATCAAACTAATTGCAGCCTGTCGTTCTGGTGAGCGCAAACTTAACGCTTTCAAACATTCCCTGCTTTTGAATGTGCTTAGCTTATCTTTCTTCTTGGGGAGAGCACTACAGTCGCCTCCTTTTTTTGGTACCTTGCCTGCCTCTCTCTCCTCCTGCCCTCTCCTTCTATATTTATGGGGGTTCCCGTCAAGCCACTTACCTTGATTGGCAATTGGGCTCAGCTGGGCGACGACCTATTGACCCCAACCGGGTCGAGATGTTTGGCTCCCTCTGCTCACATTCCCGAGGTTCAAGGCGTCGTGGTCTACCTTCAGGTCACCTTCAATCGCAAAAGCTCTACAATTTTGTGTCAGTGGAAATGGGATGCTCCAACGGTCCTGTTTTAAGCTCACTGTTTGTAGAGTTTTCCCCATTGATGCTACCTGCTCGACACGGCTCATTGCTGCAGTGCCTCTGTGTTGATTTGGCGAAGGCTGTGTACAGTAACCTCGAGATGAGGAGAAAAACATCATTTTTGGGGTCAAAAAACAGTTTTTTTCGACATTTTCTTTTCACCAAAGCTCGCTGCAGCTTTTGACATGTTTTCATGGATTTTCTTTCTCCCTAAATATGTATCAGGAATATTCACTTTTCTTTGTTCGCCCTTGTCTGGCAAGCTGTAATGTTTTTCTTATGAATATTGATACATGAAGTGTATATTAATGACCCTCGGTGACCTTAACCCTATCCTTATTGGCTCCCTGGTGGTATCTGCAGGCTCATGAATATTAAATCTAGTTCTGTAACCTCCATTACCCTAATCTTTGCTGTCTAGCCTCCCAGAAGGACCCGTTGCCATGGCAACCACATTACTAGGCTCCTCTAGACGGAGGGTTAAAATGGACACACACACACGCGCACACACACACATGCGCGGGCACACGCAGGCGCACACACGCACGCACACACAAAAAATCCCTCCACCATGTCGATTGAGTCTTATGAAGGAGGAGGAGGAGAAAAAAAACACCAACTCGGGTGCATACGCGGATGTGGAATTTGCGTCGCGTTTACGTTTTCACGATACGTTTTTATCATCGCCGCGGCGGTGGCAGTGGCCATAGCTGAAGTGTGTTGGGCAGCTTTAAATGGGCCATTTATGTGGCTCTTAACTGGTAATTGAGTGAGGGGGGGGGGGGACAGAAGTGTCTTCGTTAGTTCTAGTCTCTCGCACACACTACCAGTGACAGTGGAGAGAAAAAAAAAAGAATAAAAATCGGACTGCATTGACTCGGTGCCTCCCTGATCATTACACACACAGTACAGCTGTACACTAGCTGTTCGCCCCAGGCAGAACAGCCATCCTTTCCCCAACTGGTCCCGAATACCTTGCTTGATGTTTGTAATAAGGAACCGATGTGCTCCAGCTGGAAGTTTTATGCCTTGTATATCTGATGCAGGGTTTTATTATATACAAACTTACCTTTTATATCAAAGCGATGCGTTTGAACCTGTTCCACAGACGTAACGCGTGTCCTTCCTCTCCCCTCTCCTAGATGTGGACAGCACTGAGGACGGCGGGCCCGACGGCAGCAGCCCCCTGAAGGAGGAGAGCTGGTTCGGCAACGCCTCCGACTCGCGCTCCGAGTCCTCGTCCTACGGCGACGCCCAGGACGAGCTCCTCCTCCCCCCGCAGGGCTCCTCCCCCGATGAGCAGCCCGGGGCCCTCGGCGGCGGCGGGGACCATGACACCTCGGGCGGCGAGAGCTCCTCGCTGGGCTGCCCCACGCCCGTCCACCGCGCCTCCCTGGAGTTCCTGGGGCTGGACGGCGGGGCCTTCTCGGCCCAGGACACGCTGTCCTCGGTGGTGTCCTCCCTGTACGGGGAGAGCACGTCCCAGGCCCTGGGGAAGCCGCTCAGCAGCAACCTGCGCCGCCTGCTGGAAGCCGGCTCCCTCAAGCTGGACGGCGGCGAGCTGCTGTGTCCCCGCTCGGTGCGGGCGGGCGGGGCCGGAGGGGAGTCGCCGCCCATCGGCCTGGTCCCGCCCCTCACCCTCTCGCCGTCCTCCCACCACGCCCAGCAGCTCAACGCCCTCGCTCGGAAACTAGCCGGCGCCGGTGGCGGCAGCAGCAGCAACAACAACAACAACCACCATCACCACCACCAGCCCCACCACCACCATCACCATCACCACCACAGCAGCTCGGCCTCAGGTTCCCCCGCCTCCCTGGCGCCCTCCGTCAAGCAGGAGCCCCTGGACACCTTCTCCTCCGTCACCCCCAGCAACGGCGGCGGCGGTGGAGGGGGCTTCGTGTGGGCGGGGGTGGCGGACAAGTGGCCCCCGGCGGGCTGCTCGGCCCCGGGGGGCTCCAGCCTGTCCCCCGACTCGGCCATCCAGAAGCTGAAGGCGGCGGCCAACGCCGTGCTGCAGGACAAGAACGCCTCGCTCTCCTCCTCTTCGTCCTCGTCCTCTACCTCGGCCTCGTCCGCCGTGGCCAGCCTCGGGGGAGGAGGAGGAGGAGGAGGAGGGGGCCGCGGGGAGGACGTTGTGCGCTTCGACGCCTTCACCTCGCCGTTCAGCCCGCAGTCGGCCAGCTCCACCCTGGCGGCCCTCTCCAAGAAGGTGAGTGAGCGGAGCCAGGCGTCGTCGACGGGCGGCGGTGGGGGCGGCGGTGTTACCCCCTGCGGCGGCGACCACCAGACGTCGGCCAGCTCCTTCCTCTCGCTGGTCTCCATGACATCGTCGGCTGCCTTGCTCAAGGAGGTGGCGGCCAGGGCTGCGGGCAACCTCCTGGCCGAGAAGAAGGAGGGGTCCCCGCTCCTCCATGAGGACGTGAAGCCCCTGCTAGACAGGAACCAGAAGCCCCCCACGCCCTCCACGCCCACCCAGGGCCTGGATCTGCTGCTGCCCTCCACGCCCAAGGGGAGAGGCAAATCCAGCAGCCAAGCAGGTAACCACAGACACTTGGCGTCCGCTAGCTACTGGTCCTATCATTTAAGTTATGCCAGGAAACCCTGAAAATGTAATTGGTACGCACACATGTACATTTAAACCAATAATATCATACCATTTCTCCTCCCCTTCTCTGTGAAGTCTGCAACAAGCTGGCTAATAGTTCTCTGGTATGCGTTAAGTCACTTTAGTCTCATTCGATCATCGATATCACAGAAGTAAGGTGCATCTTACTTCTGAATGCCGTTTTGATTTGCGTCGAATGTTTCGCTCAACGTACATTTTAAGATGATTTTGAAAGAAGAAAAATGTGGAAGTGAGGTCTCAGGAATTTTCAGTTTAAAGGATCTTTTAAAAATCATGTAAATTGGTCGCTGAGTGAAGCCCCGACGAGGGCATTATACGTAAACGCATCAGAAAGGTTCAAAAGCATTCCGTTTTTTATTTAATTTTTTTATTTCCACGTATCCCTTTCCCCAAGATATCTCCTTTTGAAGGGCTCCAACTTCCTCTCCTTTCAATCCTGATCGTATTTATACTGGCTAAATTAATCATGGGATCATCTGTGCTTTAATATCGAAAGGAAACTGAGGAAACACTACGAGTTCTCGGGGACGTGTTTATCTCTATAATGTAATGGCTTTGATGTCACCTCAAAGTGCCGGGGATGGTGAACACTATAGTGTTGGAGGAACTGTCAGAGTGAGCGAGACGTGGAGGGTGTGGGGGGGGGTTGGCGGTGAGAGGGGGAGTCTGGGAAGAGAATCTGCGCACTCCATGGGGGGCTTCTCAGACTGAGACCTCACTCCCATCCCAGGCCAGCTCATTTGTGCCTGGATGTGCACCCTCTCCAAAAGGGGGGCCGTCAGTGTGAGCAGTGTGAGCACAGCATGGGATGGGGGGGGGGTGCAGGGCTCCATATCCATCTCGACAGCCTCCTACTCTTCCTCCTCCTCCTCCTCCTCCTCCTCCTCCTTTTACTGGCTTTAGCCTCCACCAACCGGAGCACCGCTTGGCCGGAGCTCAGGCCAAATACAGCACCATCAGAGTTTCCACAGACACTAGACACGCACACGCGCACATGCACACACACACACACACACACACACACACACACACACACACACACACACACACACACACACACACACACACACACACACACACACACACACACCCTCACATGCGCACATGCTCACCGACATTCTCTCGCTTTCACACGTCCTGTCTTTCATGTCTCTCGCCCTGCCTCACATATGGGCATGTGGTACATCAGTGTGCATTCAGAATACACACACACACACACACACACACACACACACACACACACACACACACACACACACACACACACACACACACACACACACACACACAGTTATACAACTCTATAGAGACCTCTCTTGCAGAGAGATAAAGAGGGGGCTAGTGCGAGGAGGGGGGTCTAAGTAAGCAGGCTTTAGAGGGAGCAGAATGTTTTCAGGAAGATGGATGGCCACTTTTGAGGGATTGTGTCGTAACCCCGCCAAATCTAAAATGGCTGGATCAAATTGACTTCAGACAGATGAGGCAATCGATGTAATATTCTGTGATCTGCATGCTAAAAAGGGGGGTCCGCACTAACCTAGCAACCGTCAAGGTCGAGTGGCGCTGTAAAAAACGCAGGTAGTTGTGTGTGTGTGTGTGTGTGTGTGTGTGTGTGCGTGTGTGTGTGTGTGTGCGTGCACGCGTGCGTGTGTGAGGCAGACTGAAAAAAAAACGTGACCTTGATTATTGACTGTCATGTCGTGTTTTATAGTGGTCTCTCTCTGCAGTCCCTCTGTAAAACAGCTTTACACTGGGAGGTGCTGCACTTTGCATAGATTTAGATATATCTGTACATATCTATGTAGACTATAGTCTGACCAATATATCTGTCTTATAATCGGCCATCATTTGCATTTTTTTTAACGCTATCAGGATCAGGGCAGTTATGCGGTCGATGTCTCCTGATTTTTAAATACGTATAAAAAGTAGAGCAGACTGGCAACTATGCTCAACACTGACTTTTGAACTCCATTATACCCATAGTATCGTTCGTCACCGCCAGTCATAAGCTGTGTAATAGTAATGGGTAGATGCACAATACAGTAATGACCATGGAACTGTTACTCGGTGTGTGTGTGTTATCTGAAGCTTGGTTACCACAGCCGCTGGCACGAAGCCCTGAAGGCAAACTGTTTCCTGGTAGAGGTAGAGGACCCCGGGAACAGTGTAGCTGTCCCTTTCTGTGCCTGCGCATACAGTCTTAAAACTATGCCTACTCGAGTGTATGTTGGAATCAGTCAGTGCTGGTTGTGTATTATCCACGCAGTATCAATAGTGTTATCCGTTATATACTGTAGCTCCTTTCCTTCGTGCGCGAATGAGTGTGTTGGCCTGACTCGTAATTCCTCTCATTCCTTCTCCTTTGTCAAAGTGATGTTTATTCCACGTTCCTTTACAGCCTTCCTTTTATGTCTAACACTTAAGAAAAGACTCAAAGGCATGTGACTTAACGGCACACAATGCATTTCCAGTGTGTTTCCATCAGCTCAACAAAATAGCATTTAAGTCACATTTTTATGAAATACATTTTTCAAATTAATCTGGAAATATTTGCAGTTTTTCACTAAATATCGCTCAAAACATCTGTATAATCGGTGGGCTAGTACTCTCCAAAATCGGGATCAGCATCAGACTCAAAAATCTGGCAGCAGTCCGATATATATAAATGATGTGTCCTACGTATCTCTTCAGGAGGAAATCGGACATGGCGACCATCCCTTCTCGTCAGTTCTTCATCTTGTCTCCTTTTTATTTTTTTTTTAATTGCGTCCATCCTCACTCATCTTCGTCACGCGGCTGAGAAGACTAGCTTAGCGCCGCGCGCTCTCTCCCACACTCGGAGGTTCGGGCCGCAGATGGCGGTTTATTGTTGCAAATAGGCAGTCTCGAGGTTTTACACCTCAGGTCAATGAATGGCTGAGTGCAGTAATTTCACCAAACACTGATTACCAGATGTTTTTCAAGGAACGCCACTGGAATACTTGATGAAGCTTATTCTGACGGGCCCTTGTAGAATTTGTAATGCAATCATGCCTCTTTCTAATAAGACCAATTAAACGGTAATGGATGCCGGATATGAAGCCAACAACAATAATCGAGATACTAAAGCCTGCTCTGGTTTTTATTTCCACCGCTCCGATGGCTTCTGGCTGGCGTTCCCCCCCGCTTTCGCTCTCCGTCGCACGCCTAGAAACCACCCCTCAGTCGGAGCTTGTAGACACAGGCCTTCATAAATTACACAATTGTTTTTCAGAGGATGATAATGGAGGTCTGTCTCGGGTTTTAAAGGAATCTTCTTGAGCCCCTTTCAAAATAAAAGTTCAGCTGGGGATATGGAAACTGTAACGGCGTCCCCCGACTCTACCAGCAGCTCAAAGGTTCTGCTAAAGCTTCTAAAGAGCGTGTGAGGGCATCATAGCATGTAGGGCCTAACCCCAGGGGATCCACAACTTTATCCTGCCACCCTGAGCTGGACTTCTCCTGGCCCAGGAAACCACCAACTATTCCTTCGATGTAGAATTGAATAAGCATTACATCCTCATTGCCATGTATTAAAAATGATCATATTGCGTTGATCATTTGCGTCTATGCATATTGTTCCATCAAACATGGCAATATGATAATTGGACAGAGAAGCCATGGAGGCATGCCCATATATTTATATATGTTTATATCATCCATCCGTCCCCTGTCCCACTTGGTCCCCTGCTGCCCACTTATGTGCTCTGACCAACAGTTAAACAACCACAGATTTAAATGTTCTATATGTAACATGTACGGTAAGAAACTACTAAATTTACCATGATATTTCGGAGACATGCTAACTGGAAGTAATGGTGACAACAATGCTATAGCCACTGAGTTCTTCTGAGTCTGTTTTTGTTTTGGTCTGTGGGATTCACTATTTTTAGAGTTGACTCTTCCCAGTACCCTTTTCAACACCCCGGGTTGCCAGATATGAAATGTTGCACCCGGCTCGTCTTGTGCTCATGTTTGTTCATCAATCCTCAACTTGGCAACCCCCCCCCCCCCCCCCGCCCCACACACTTCAAGTCTGGGGAGGAGGAGGGGGAGGGCTGGAGGCAACTCTCCAATATTGTGAATTTGGACTGTGGCGCCCATTTTAAGCCCATTTTTATCATTATTAAATATTACTGCAGCGCCTTTAAGCCACTAAACTAATCTCTTCATGTGGATGACGTCTCTTTCAGGGTCACCGGAGGATGGCGGCAAGCCGTTCCAGTGTCCTGTGTGTGGGCTGGTCATCAAGCGCAAGAGCTACTGGAAGAGACACATGGTAATTCACACAGGCTTGAAAAGCCACCAGTGTCCACTGTGTCCCTTCCGCTGTGCTCGCAAAGACAATCTCAAGTCTCACATGAAGGTGAGATGGTTGTTCCTCTTCCTCGTCTCTGCACACACACACGGACACACACGGACACGCAGAAACACACACACCATCAGCACCCATTCATTAAAATGACCAAATGGCTGTAAGTATACTATTTGCTATTACCATGCAAGTAATTTAGCAGTCCCCAGTGCCCTCCAGGGGGTGTATTGTTGGACACACTCTAGCCACTAGACGTATATTGTATAATATACCATATCAGGGTTTCCCAGTTACTTCCCACCCCGGTCTAGTGTAGGAGGAAGTGTTTTCCGAGAAAGCAGGAAGCAGCAGCGTAGGGCTGTACTGTACCCTAACATTTAATCAGTCCAGTCATCGCTCTGAGTCGACTCAATTCTCAAATAACTGAGTTTAATCATGAGCATTATAACCAAATAAAGCAGGATATAGAGGCTGCTGTAGGCAAGATGAAAAGGAAAGACGTTGAAAATGTATGTAACGTATATATTTACGGTATGTACGTATGTAGATATATATAGATATATTAACCAGTGAGAGACCTACTGATCTTGAGTGAGAGACCTACTGATCTTTGCTAGGCAAACACTCTGTGAGCTGTGCATGTCTACTCTACTCATTTCTAGCCGCGTTGACTGACAAGTGAAACGCCAAAACAATGGCGTTAAAGCCAGGCATAAGGAGGGACTCCCATCCCCAGTCAGCTTCCAGCCGTAAACACCGCCAGACCCACTTTGTGACTTTGACCGCTGAGTCTGCCTTTGGCTCCCCCCCGCTTTCAGATCGCTTTATTGCGGAGCGCTTATTGCGGACTATGCGTGCTTTACGGACATTAGGGTGCACACAAAATAAAAAAAACTTGAATCACAACAGGTAGGGATTGCGCACAAAAACATCACACACACACACGCGCGCTGGTGAAAATTATTATCTCCTTCCATCAGCATGGCCCTACACGGAAGTGCATTCTTGCTGTTTTGTTAAAACTTAATTGTGCCGCATTTGTTCTATACGCTGATGTGCATCATGCACATATATTTTACATTTTTAGAGTTTTCCATCTCCACAGACACTGGCCACTAATTTGATTTTATAAGGTATTATATTAGCGTCGTATACCTGTATTAGAGGCTACAGTATACGGTTAGTAGCAGCCTGTGTTTTTTGTCAAATTGAGTGCAGATGCTGACATGAGCGGGAATGCGCGTGTTGTCGTCTTCATATTGTGAAAAGTTTAATTTGTTTGTAGAGGCGGTCGCCCGTTTAGCGGAATCACTGCGCCTCGCCTATAGGCAGCTGTGGGAAACCCTGGATATAAAGCCGCAGACATTAAAATGATGACTAGAATGATGATGCAACGACTCGCCGCAATATATATGTGATGTCCCTTTCACAGTTGTCTGAGCGTAATAAACACAGATGCACTCCAGCAGCATTAATACCGGGTCTGTCACAGCCCTGTCTGCCAGAGTAACGGCAAGGGTAATATGTTTAATTCAACAGTCTAGACCGACTACACCACCACACGAAACGCCACGGAGCCTTAATTACGGTTACAAGCTTACACCTGCTGCATTTACCCTACACCTGTAATTTACTCTGCACCGACACGGCACACACACACACACACACACACACGACACGGGCCCCGGCGAAAACACGGCGATCCCCTTCCCGATTAGTACCGCGTGCCGTCGTCGGGGCCGAAAGAAACGCAAGCTTCTCCCACCTGCCTCAACCAAAACCTGCCCCTTCTCAGGTCCATCAGCACCAAGACCGCGGCGAGACGTTCCAGTGTGAACTTTGCCCCTTCACCTCCTCGCGCCACTTCAGCCTGAAGCTCCACATGCGCTGCCACCAGCACTTCCCGCGCTCGGACCTCAAGGTCAAGGAGGAGGTGACCACGGACACGGAGGGCGAGGGCTCCCTGATGGGCGACAGCATGGCCGACCTGCGGGGCGGCTCCTCCTCCCCGCTGCTGTCGGCGACGGGCGACGGCCGGCTGCAGGCATCGCCGGGCGCCGACGCCGCCTCCGCCAACCACGTCCATGTCAAGGAGGAGCCGCAGGAGAGGGACCTGTCAGCGCTGTCGCCCTTTACCATGTGCGGCAACAACAAGGAGGTGCCGCTCGGTGGGCTCGGCGTCGCCAACTCCATGGACCTCTCGGGTATCGGGGTCGGTGTCGGGGCGGGGATCCGGTCCAGTTCGGGCGGTCCGGCCACGCCCTCGCTCTTCAGCCGTGACATCAGCAGCAAGACGGCCACAGACCTGCTGATGAAGCTATCAGGTAAATGGAAAATGTTTATGGCATTTTATTTGAGTCATGTTTTATTTGACCTTGTGACGTCAGTGACACATAAAAAGAAATGCTTTCAGACGTCAGGGTGTGTGTTTGGGTATAAAAGTAAATAAAAGAAAAGCAAACAAAATGGTTGAGAAAAAGACCCAACAAGCGCAAAACGGAACAACATGGCCACACACTTGCTCACTTTTGTAGTCAATTGTAATCGGTGTTGTTGAACCGAACATGATTATTTGCTCTACTATAAAAAATGTTGAGTGCAGGGTATGCAAATTGTTATTTCTTTCGCAGAGCAGTTAAATACAAATGTTACTGTGGTTATGCACACTGACAGAAAGAAAAGCAGCCCTTGATAATTTCAGCCCTCCGCTTGCTAACCTTACAAATATTCCAATTAAGTGCACTCGACAAAAGGTACTCGAGTTGTACACGGATATACATTGCGGCGCTGCATAGAAGCATTTAGACATTAAAGGAAATGGGAAATTCTCCCAACGTGGCATTTGTGTGTCTTTCCTTGACTGAAACCCTCTCCTTCACCGTGCAAGAGAGGCCTTTAGCCAGAATATGAACCCCTTACTCAGACACAATTGCAGTGTGGGCAGTATCAGCAATTGCCTACAGTGGCTCCTTTCTATGGCCTTTTTTTTTTCTTTTTTTAGCTGTTTGCTTCCAGTGCTGCCCTACCTATGTTTTCATTGTGCCCAATAAACTGCACCGCTGACAGGACTGCCACTAGCTAGATCTCTGCCCCAGCCGGCCGGCCAGCCCCGGTCTGGTTTCCTTTAACGCCAAGCTCCTGTCCATCTCTCATTTCATTGGACGGTGACGAGCCAATGGCCTTTTACAGGAAATGCTGTAAGGAAGAAGGAGAAAAAAGCTGTAAAATAGCCATTCGACAATCTATGACGGTGGACCGTTCCATGTTTAGAAAGAGGTTTCTACCAGGTTTAATCTTGGCCCATTACAGCTGATTTCAGTGAACCCTGTGGGTCCATCCAAAGTCAAAATGCTGAGCTAAGAAGCTGGAAGCTCCTTTTAAAGAGTTCCTATTTTACCACCAGCGTGATTAGCCATTACAAGTGGGAGTTTGGCTTACCGAGAAGCCAACCAGTTGGTACAGTCCACTGGGTAGGCTGGTAGAGTGATCTAGTCATCATTCATCAGGGTGGACACTCCCACTTGTGATGTCACCGGTCACAATGACAGTTAGTCACAGGACAATTTTGAAACACATGTAATGGCGACTCACACTCGCACCTCGTGGTAAAACAGGGCCCTTAATGACCCTGGAAACAAACCCCAAACTCTAAAGTCTGAGGAGAGGCTCCATGTTCTTCTTATGTGGTGTTTTCAAGTGTTATTATGGCAACGTTATGCCACCCGATAGGAGCGCTCGCCAGGTAGGAGATACTGTAAGCTAGATGGAAAAAGACAGCTCGAAATATAAATGAATGTGTTACATTTTTCGAGCAGAGGGTGGACGAGAGTAATTTCAATAAAACATTATTCATCTTTTATCAATTAGTTTTACTCTTCACAAAGATGAGGCTGGCCAAATGTTGATCCTGCTTAATTGTGTAGCAGTAGAACACTGAACCTAGCATTGTGCTGCTGTTGGCTTTTTGCTTAGCAGCATTTTTCGTTACTTCGACAAAATTAGGTGTGGAAAGGGTTGTGGTCCGCGTTTGTGACGGATCGCAAAGTAACTCGGTGGTGGTTTGACTAAGGCATATTTTATCAGCATTTTGATATACAGCACATTTTATTGGTATACGGTTCCTACCCTCTTTTATTCGGTTTGGCTTTGGTCCATAATATGCCTGTCAATGAGCAGTACCGTCCTCAATAAAAGTTACAAACGGCAAAAACTTTGTGTTGGAAACTTGCTGCGCCCTGCAACCCTGCAATGCCAACCAAGTCGGTTGTTTACATGTGATTCGCCGTGTCGCAAAGATGTCAAAAGGACGCCGCGGTTTTTGTTTTTTTTCCGAGGGGGGGACATCGGGAAGATTGATGGGGAGAGGTTTGCACAGGTTGGGTGGCGGGGTCAGGGCGGTGGCTGCTTCGCTTCCCCCTAATGCCACGTAATTAGATTGAGATCTCCACGCGAGGAGGCGACGGAGACGAGAGCAGGAGCGAGGAAAAAACAAAAGTCTGGGAACATTAGATTAATTAAAATTTTATGCATAATTCATAATTAAAAAAGGAATTCATAATTTGAGATCATTAGCGCCCTTAGCGCCATCCCTTGCCCCCGTTAGGTTACACACACACAACACACACACACACACACACACACACACACACACACACACACACACACACACACACACACACACACACACACACACACACACACACACACACACACACACACACACACACAGGGAAAATAAAATAGTGCTTAGTTAACTCCCACCAATCCAGCAAGCGTGCCCTGGCCTCACACTGGATGCCCCCCCTCACCATCCCCAAGGGTGCCCCCCAGTGGCACCTCATCCTCTGACTACCAAAATCAAGCCGGGGCCAAACTCCCACGGGACCCAAATGGCTTCTCGCAATGTCAGCCCAGTGTCAAGCGGACGGACGTCTTAGTCAAGCCAATCACTCGGCCAAGGAGTTTCCTCCGCCCTTCTTCCCCTTCTCTCCCCCTCTTCTCCCCCTTCTCCCTTTGCTCCTAAGGACGGGAGACAAGCATGAGACTGAGACACTGACTGGAATGAGTGACGACGATGATAGTGACGAAGGGTAATAGGAGATAATGAATGGCTTCTTCTTTCGATGGCAAGATGGGGGTTGTGTTTCATATAAAAACAGAAAAAGGCAGGAACATGTATGTAGTGTTGGATGTGAAGGGGACATGGTGGTGGTGGTGCGGCAGCACGTGTCTGGTCTGTGAGAGACTGTGAGCCCTGGCGTGGAGGAGACGGACGGAGAGAGAAAGGTGAAGAAGTTTCTCCTGCGGACCTCCAGACTCCATTTCCTTTGACCTCCCTGCCAGGCAGGATAGAGTGTGCACACGGGCATCTCATCCCTCCTGCTTTACACCGCTGTCTCGGTGCCTCAATCCACAAGACCCCCGCTCGTTCGTGTGTGTGTGTGTGTGTGTGTGTGTGCGCGCCGCGCGCGTGTGTGTGTGTGTGTGTGTGCGTGTGCGTGTGTGCGTGCGCCGTTTATTTGTGTGTGCGTGCGTGCACATTTGTGTGTGCGCGTGCGTGCCACATTTGTGTGTGTGTCCGTGCATTTGTCTGTTTGTGCAAGCGCAATTTGTGTGTGTGTGCACCCATTTGTGTGTGTGTGTGTGTGTGCGCGCGCGTGTGTGTGCAGGCACAGCAGCCGGACACATTGTGAGACAGGCGAGACGAGAACCGGCAGGGTGCAGTAAACTCTAGTTGAGGAAAAGCAGCAGAAAGCAGACGTAGACAGATAGATAATAAGATAAGATGGAACTTTATTAATCCGAAGGAAATTCTTGAAATGACAAGCCAACAAAGATGTAAAAACTCCAAGAGTCCGAGATGGAGCTGGAGATGCCATGGTCATTCCCCATGGCAAGAAAAAACAACAGCGATTTCTTCCTCACCCCTGAACTCCCCCCCCCCCCCCCTGACATCATAAGCATATCATTTCTCCAGCCCAGGGGGGAGGGCAGCAGTGGGGGGTGGGCCTGGTACTCTGCTTTGATTCCTGTCCTTGCACACTGACACAGACGTCGGCCCTCTGCAAGTCCAATGTGATCCACGTCTTGATTCCGAGATGAAAGCCACTGCGGGTGCTTTGAAATGCGCGGCCCCTACCCTGCTGTCACACCCAGCGGACTGGTGGAGTTAATAATGGTGTGGTGTGGGCACACTGGTCTCCAAAACCGATCCTACCACTCCCTGCCTCGGTGACACCAGCCTGCTGCCCCGACCCCGGTGTGACCCTACTCGAGTGTGAATAATTGCCATCCCGGGGTGTTTCAGGAGGTGTCATGTCTGTTTGAGACCCTCTCCCCCCCCCCCCCCCCACCGTTGTCTTGGGAGGGGCTGTCGTGTTGTGATGCTTCAATCGTGGCGTCTGCTCCGAAGGCTAGTGTCGCGTTTACGGTACTCTGGTGTTTTTGGACATGACGGGTATTATTTATTAATAACACCCCACCGATAGCTGCCCACAATGACGATTGGAAATGTGTTCATTATAATTATTAGAAGTAGTAGTTATCAGTGGTTATATAAGTGTTAGTGGTTTAGTTTAGACGAGTAGTTTATTATTATTGTAATAAATCATCAAGGCATTTGATGAACAGTACCGCAAATAACGCATTAACATTGAATCCCTAGCCCTGGCAGTTTCACCACTAGTTGAGCTACACAGGACCACGCTGCATGCCGACAAAATGTCTGCCTCAGAATATAGAGGCGGACGGTACGATGCTACGACGTTGTCGTCTCAAGTGCAAACATGGGCAGAGCCTCTCCTTCCTGATTAGTTACAAATAATACCCGTATAATTCAGCGCAGGCCTAAGCATATCAGCCGTCATGCTTAAGTAATCGCTTACTTACTCGATGTAAACATCATCTCGTGGAGCATACTTTCATTACACACAGTGTTTATACTGGGGGGGCCTCCATGGAAATGTATCACAGCCCCCACGTCCAGCTGCAGAAAGGTCCGGTTCCTGATCAACTCTTCTGCATTGCACTCTCATGCAATGTTAAGAGGTAGGCCAAAATGTGCCACAGTAAGCAACCCACCGCAACCAAACCAGGCCATCGAACAGTCCACATCAATGGATCATTGTACAAGCACCATGTGAAAAGTTCACACGTGTGTGTCGAGGTGTGGAACATGCCTTGTTGCAGGTGGTAGACCTTAGGAGGTGGTAGACGTTAGGAGGACAGTGTGTTTCCCCTACGATTCTTTTTTTTTCTTTTCTCCAGCAAGCACACACACACCTCAGGCGGTGCCGAGGTGTGTGAGCTGAGGTCACGGACACGGTGCGCTATGTTGATGTGCACGTGCGCGGTGCAGATGTGCGCGTGTGCGTGATGCAGATGTGCGCATGTGCGTGGTGCAGATGTGCGCGTGCGCGTGGTGCAGATGTGCACGTGCGTGATGCAGATGTGCGCGTGTGCGGTACCAATGTGCGTGGCCGCAGAGAGGTTTTAGTGGGATCTGTGGGTTTCCAGTAGGGCTCTGATGCATTCCAATTACAATGGTCTCATGCGATGGTATAACAATACAACATAACAAGAAATGGCATGTGTGCGCAAGCCACATTTCTTTTGGCCATTAATGTTAGCAGCAAATGCTGTTTTTCAGTCTGGCCATCCCATTGTCTGGGTTTCATCATACTGTTGCTTCTGTTCCACACAATCAAAATATGTCTGCTACTTGTTGTTACTTTTTCTCTATTTTTGATTCGTATGTTTAGTCTACAGCCATTCTTGAGCTAAT
Organism: Coryphaenoides rupestris; assembly: GCA_002895965.2. NCBI lineage: Eukaryota > Metazoa > Chordata > Actinopteri > Gadiformes > Macrouridae > Coryphaenoides > Coryphaenoides rupestris. The sequence continues at coordinate 11,271 of PIJE02001854.1, read as the reverse complement.
ACCACTTACAGTGTATTGCATTTTTTCTTCTTCTATAACAGAAGACTATTATCCAAGGGACCACTCCAATAATGCAAGGGACCATTCCAATAATGCAAGGAACCACTCCAATAATGCAAGGGACCACTCCAATAATGCAAGGGACCCTCCGACAGCAACAACCTCACTTCTGCCCAACGTGTCATTAGGACCGCGGGATGCATTTGGTGACAAAAGCCACGTCCTTGTGGTTACTGTGGCAACACGATCTTTCAAGATTTCTTTATTTGCCATATACAAGTACAATGGAATGTTTACTCCCCATTCACTCCTGTAGTATTCTTCTAAGCATACATTCTAAACAACTCTAAACAATTAGTAATAGTATGTCGTAAGCGCAGTAAAAAGTATTCTTCTAAAACAGTAATCTTATAATCATAAATTAGAAATATAGTACCTAAAGTACTATATTACGTGCTATATTAGTGATAGGTAAGTGATAAGTAAGTAGCGATACTCGGTTGGCTGCACAAATGTAAGTGTCCGCGTGCAGTACAGTCATATTCTCATACGAGCATAAAATAGTAAGAGGTAACTGGTCGTGTTGCTGTGGTCTCAGCCAGTGTCTCTTTCTCTCTTTCTCTCTCTCCAAAGACCTGATGATCAACTCGGAGCTAATGATGTGAGTCCCTAGGGGAGGCACTGCATGCTATGTGGCTTGACATTGTTACACAGCACCACACTGGCCGGCCTGCAACGTTCCTGTGTGGCTCAGTCACAGGCTTTGATGTGGTTCATAAAAGGGTTATTAAGGTATAGGTTTAAACATAAATCTGAGGCAATTTACGACTGTGGCTGTTCCTATACATCAGCAGAATCATTCATTAGGAAAGTCATGGATAGAAATTAAGCAATTAATTAATTAATTAATTACCACAGCCTAACATGCATTTGCTGTCGGTTCCCAGATGTACTGTACATGAACTGCATTTTGTGTCGTAAGCGCGTAATCGATATTTTTATCTAAACGGGGACACGACTTTAACCTCTTTTTTACATGTTTTTAGAATCCTGAGTCCACAACTCCAGACATATCCAAACATACATTGGCTTGTCTTCACATTAGCCTGTCAGTGGAGCCCTTGTTGTGCGTGCTCCCTCCCCTGCAGACTGTGTCTTGGCTGAGGCCCGGCGCGGTGGATGTGGAATTAATGTGCAACCCGGCCCCCCGACCCGTCTCCCCCACCCCTCCGTCCCGTCCCGTCCCCCCGCCCCCCCCCCACCCCGGCCGT